>OU427007.1:1229518-1282018 GCA_911387935.1 Dolichovespula saxonica
TGAACCGTTTCTACGCTTTTCTCATGGACGCGTTTTCGAAAGTACCGAGGAGCATTAACTTTTCCCCGTGGCTGCTAGAATAATCTCAACCCTCCTTCCTTCACTCCTTCCTTTCCCTGCCTACTGCCATCCTACACCCCTTACCTCTTTCACTCCAACACCGTAAAAGCTCTCTCTCTCTCTCTCTCTCTCTCTCTCTCTCTCTCTCTCTCTCTCTCTCTCTCTCGCTCTTACTCTTGAAAATAATTTCGCTTTTATTCGAAATTTATCGTCATTATTTTATGCGAACAATTACTTTTCTTGAGCGCGTAAAGGATATGTGTGTGTGTGTGTGTGTGTGTACTCGAAACTATTCTTCGTCGTATTAAATCGTTTTACCTTGTTGCTATCGTTACGTATGTTTGCGATCTGTATGGTATGGTTAGCGCACCGCGACACCATAACGTCGTACGGAAAAGTTGAAGTGTGGAAAAATGAATGAGGGGAGATGGAAATAGGGCGATAGCAAGACAGGGTGAAGGACAGGAAATAGGGGGAAGGGGAGGAGGCAAGCAACGGCATTGATGTACGCACCACGGCGATAAATTCAACCAACTTCACATATTGAATTTGTAAGATCGTTCTTGTAATACCTGAGCTGTCTTGGGGGGGGGGGAGGAGAAAGGATGGAAGGAAGAAGAAGAGGGAGGGTTTTGGGGGAGTTGAGGATAAGAGGGGAGAGGGGAAGAGGTGGAAGGAGAGTTAGGAGACGAAGAAGAGACGACCTCGAAAGTACACGGTATCCAAGAACGCTGGAATTTTCCTCGTCGCCATCGTCGTCGTAGTCATCCCCCGCCCCCTCTCCCTCCACCCTCTAATCTTGTATATACGGGTGCAATAAAGTGTCAGTCTCGCAAAAGACAGGGCCGTTCAACACTGGAACGTTTGCTAGCTGGCATGCCAGTCTCTGAAAACTGACTTCCCTCGTCGAATGAAAAAGAAGTGGGAGTGTGTGTGTGTGTGTGTGTGTGAGAGAGAGAGAGTGAGAGAGAGAGAGAGAGAGAATAAGTGTAAGAGAGGTGGAGAAAATAGAATCAAGTAAACGAAGTTAAATGAAATAAGTCGAGTGAGTATTCGACAACAAATTGTACAATTCTATTTTGGAATGTAAATTCGAAAGAAATTTCTTTTATCTATTTTTTTTTCTTCAAAAAATGATATGTATATATATATATATATATATATATATATATATATATATATATATATATACATACATACATACATACATACATACATACATACATACATACATACATACATACATATATACATATATATATATATATATATATATATATATATGTATATATATGCGTTATTATTATTATAACTAAATAAAATAATAATAATAATAGTACTAATAAATAATATTATAATAAAATAATAATAATGATATTATTATTATAGTATTATATACCATAAGTATTATGCAATATTATAATCGAAACCGTTTTAGCAAATATATTTCTTGGTAATTTTTAATATCATAATTATTCTTCTTACTCGATATCGTCAATTTTGAAACAAGAATCGATTCGATCGATCCGCTGATGATGATGATGTTGATGATGATGATGATGATGATGATGACGTCGTCGTCATCATTATCGTTATCATTCTTCGTCAATGTAAACATGTTATAATAATTAACACCGGCGATAATTAATCCGTCAGCGAGTTCTTAATCTCGATATGTCACACGTCATATCTCCAATGTCACGCTCGAACAGATGACAGGACCTATAGCTTGTCATTAACGCTAGTACAACGTCAATCCGATATTATCTAATTACGTGTCTCGATCCTATCAAATACGAAATAGATTCCAAACACGTGTATTACGATTATAGAGAATTCATTTGCTATCCACATTTACACGTTCGTGAACGGAAACTAGATGGTTTTTCCTTTTAATTCTTTGTTTCTTTTTTTACGTTTCATTATTCTTTTAATTTTGTAAAAATAAATATTTTACTCGCCAGCCATCAAACAAATTAATTTGTTAATTTATTCAATATTAATTTTCAATTACTCATGTATCAATTATAGACATTATTATTTATCAATATGATTTAAATTTTCTACATTAATTTATTATTAATAATATGAATTAATTGATAATGGATTAATAGAAAAATAATGTTATAGTTATACTTTTCTTTTTACTTTTTGACGAGGTTTAAGGAAAAAATTCAATTCCCTAGCTTATGTTACATCGAAGATGTTAAATTATATTAATTTTAATAATATGTTTTATAATATTTTTCCTCTATACATATTATATATACATAAACATTAAACGTTTAAGAATTAATTAATAATATTAGATAAAGAAGACAGTTGGAGAAAGCAAAAAAGAACAGACTTTTGAAGAAATAAGTATACGTATATAATATTCATATTAAGTACACACACAAACATATATATATATATATATATATATATATATATATATATATATATATATAATGCATGTATGTATGTATGTCAACTGTTATTTTATATCCGTTTCCATTTAAACGGATTATTACGTCGACGATTAATCGCCGTGGTCAAAATCGAATTACGTTTTCCGATATTTAGAGAATCGAATTTTACGGAAAAAGTTGAACGCTGAGTTGCCAGAGTGATATGGGAATGGGGTTGGGGGTTGGAGGTTCGTGGGTTGGCTCGGCCTGGCCTGGATTGGGTATTATTTATCAGAGTCACGCGAATTCGATTCTCCTGTCATTTAATTAGCGAAGTGGTATTTAAACGTACTAGAGCGAACCGAACCGGCTCGCAGCTCATTCATGCGGAGATTTTATTGGAGAACATCATATTGTTATAGGCAACCGCAAATCAACTATATGTAACTTCAAGCGAAACTTCAATGTAACCTGCACGTATGTAGATATACATAGGTTTTATATATGAGTATCGGTACTCGAACGAAAGTGTCAGCACGTTATCGCAAAATGTACAAACTTATATACGTCATCGTTAAACGATACTCGACAAAAAAGTGATATTATGTATTATTTCATTTTATATTGCATCCTTTCTATAATCTCTTTTAATGTTAATATTTATTGAAATATATTGTTCTAATATTATTAATATATTTAATTTATATATATATATATATATATATATATATATATACATACATATATATTAATATTAAATATATTAATAACAAATAACTTAAGGATCCTTTTTCTCTTCAATCTCATACATGTAAGTGATTAAATATTTGTTGCATAATTAATATCCGTATATTATTGTTTAACATTATATAATAATAATAATAAGAAGAAGAAGAAGAAGAAGAATAACAACAAAAAACATGAAAAAACAATACTGAGGTGACTCCAGTAATTCTTTTACTTCAATATGTGATTATGATGAAGCTATATATATATATATATGTATGTATATATGTATATGTGTATATATATATATATATATATATATATATATATATATATATATATATATATATTATATATTATATATATCCCCTCAGTACAAACACTTCGACGTATCAACGTGATCATTATCTGAGTCGATGTCGGATAATGGATTAACATAATGCTTCATTATTAATAATAGACATAGCTAATTTACGCATACATATATACCAATACCTATACACATACATACCTATAAACCCATGCATACATACGAGTACACAACGTTTACATATAGTTTATATACACATGTACACGTACACACACACACCCACACACACACACACAAATATATCAAGTCACAGTGTATATCTAGTGAGAGATCAACGAAGGTCGGTGGACAAACAGGAAGGAAGGTAGACAGGTAGGTATACGTTCTAGTTAAATTCCAAGGGATCCGATATTAGCCGATCAGGAAGGAGACCGATTCGTTCAAACACGCGGACATTGGCTCGAGTAGATGAAACTGTGTTGCTCTCGGGGCTTGTTGGAAATCAAGGGGGGTGAACGGGGATGTGGAGGGGGGGTGTTGGGTAGGGTGATATAGATGGGTGGTATTATTTAAGCAGCCCGCGGGACGGTTTCGAAGGAGACGTTGGTGGAAGTGTAGATGATGACGACGACGATAATGACGATGATGGTGGTATACGTATAGATATAGAAGAGATGGAGGAAGATGAGAGAGAGAGAGAGAGAGAGAAATAGATAGATAGATAGAGAGAGAGAGAGAGAGAGAGAGAGAGAGAGAGAGGGGAACGGCAATCAGGTGCGCTAATGCCAATCAATTATGTGTTCGTACCCAAACCAACCAAGCTGGTCGACACCTACTACGTCTGGTTCCATCCTTCTCTCACTGGAGACTTCCTCCTCTCACCTCATCCTACGAGGCGAGGTATGGTCCTTTATCAATACGGCCATATCGGAACGGGCCGATATATTAGTTATCGATTTCCGAGGTTACACGGCAGGGTCGATGTACCGACGTCGTTGGCCTTACCGACTATCCTCTCTCTCTCTCTCTCTCTCTCTGTCTCCCGATCTATCTATCTCTATCTCTGTCTTTCTCTCTCTCTCTCTCTCTCTCTCTCTCTCTCTCTCTCTCTCTCAATCATTCTCTCTTACTCACTCTCTCTCACTCTCCCTTGTACACATACTATTGCCAGGACCACCAACGGAGCATTCTGACTCGCTATACCGCCTCCGGTGTCTCTCCTGTGGCTTGCCAGTGACAGCTTCGCAAACGGATTCGGCAGGGGCGAATCTCGCTTTCAAGAAGGGTAACTCTAAATCCTCCTTGCCTACTACGCTCTAGGCTGTCCCATGGATCGAATTTTATAGGTGTTTGAGGTGGATAGGGAAAGGTAGCATGGGTAAGGATGGGCGAAAGGGGTGGGGCGCGGGTGGGTGGTAGAGTGTCTTGGGATCGAGCTTTCCGATTCTCCGGATTTACGGATTTAGGAAAGTTCGCTAGGGATGATTGTGATAGTTAAAAGTGGATCTATTCATGGGGACACGTTGTATATCGTATTGTAGGATTGGGATAAGAGAAGGAGACAAAGTTTCAATTGTCAATTTCGTTTAGTAACTCAATCGTTATACTGACAGATATTTCTTTTTCTCTTTCTCTTTCTCTCTCTCTATCTCTCTCTCTCTCTCTCTCTCTCTCTCTCTTCCTCCCCCCCTCTCTCTCTCTTTTCCTTTTTCTTTTTCTGTGTACATCTGTATGTGTGTGTGTAGTGACAAGTTTGGTTTTATATTACTTTCAAACTGTAACCTGCTAGATACCTATCTCCTTTTGCAATTGTTCAGGAAATAATATACGATATTACACGAGTTTAAAAAAGAGAAAAAGAGAAAAGAGAGGAAAAAATGTTAATAAATTATTTGAGAATTCGAAAAATGAAATCACCTTCGAACCGTTCGAACGTACAAAATTTCAAAGTCGTTATGTCGTAAATGTATTTTCTATTAAATAATATTATTTATAATATATATTAAATAATATCAAATAATAATTAATTAACATTATATATAATATTTACTATTATTATCGGAAATATTGAAATAAATTCTTAATTTCTTACACTTCGAGCGTTAAAGCGTTCGATTAAAATAACTATGAATAACGAATGAATAAATAATTAAAAAAAAAAAAGAACGAAGTGTCCGACTCGAGATTAAATGCTTGAAACAGGATTGCAAGGATTTCGCTAGGGGATTTTTCAACGGCTGGGTAAAAAAGAGGAAACGAAAACTCCGTGGAAAAGCTCTGAACGATTAATATCTTAACGATGTTCACAGAGGCTCTAGGTTAATCTAAAGCTGTGGATGTTCTCGAATAGATTTCTGAGTTGTATTAAACGACGAAAATCTTCCGAGGGTCTGGTTCGGGGCGATTAAAGTCGAAAGGAGAAGCGAACGATTGAAAGAGCCTGATCTTTCCGGACAATTACCTAGGTAAAACCTCGAAGGCGTCGGATTTATCGTTTTTAACAACGAACCTAATGATCGTTTATATATATCCAAATCCTGACGCATTTTAACTTCGACTAAGCTGAGCCATCTTTACTTAATTATACGGAATTGTTTCGAAACTCCTGCAACTTCTGCTTTTCTTTTTCTTCGTTAGTTTGTTGTTCTTTTTCCTTTCTTTTCTTTTCCCTTCCTTTCCTTTCTTTTCTTTGTTTACGTATTCCACTCTGACTAAAGAAAGGTTTAATTCGAGATAAGGATTAATTGAGTGAAGCATAATCTAATGACGATAATCCTCTTTTCTTTCATTTCTTTTGAAGGACGAAAAACAACAAAAAAGCAGAAGAAAAAAGAAAACAAAAAAGAACGAAATTAAATGAAAAAAAAAGGGAACTGGGAATGTTCAACGTTACTTCGAAAAAGTTCGAATTTATTGATAATATATATGATGTATATGTTTAGCAATAATTTGATAAATCATTAACAGAGAGATCGGTGATAGTTTAAGAGCGAATAATTAAATAATTGCATAAAATCGGTTTATCTAGTAGTATAGCTCAATAATAATACCAGGCTTGAAAAAGCACGTAAATAGCAGTAATAAGAGTAAATAATATAATATTTATTACGATTATACAAAAATTCGAGTTTTATACGATGCATTATTGTTAACGGAACGTCTCGTGTTTCGTTACAAGCATCTTACGTTAAAATATATCAGGAAATAGGAAGAAAGGAAATCGAATAACAGTATTTAGATTAAAATAAGTTCAGACAGTAGTATGTATTAATTTATTAATATCGGCAAATAGTATAGTCGGTAGTATAAATACGAAATATCTGTCGGTAATAAATAATTATTTTTGCAGATTATTAATTATATTTATCTACAGCATAAATAACAAATATTTATTAAGAACAATCAAACAGTAATACAAACAACGGAGATGGAAAGAGGTTAATAACAATCCTTTGACTATTCATAATTTGATAGAACGAAATAATATGAAACAAGAGTACAGTAGAATTAACCGATTTACGATTTCATAGAGAATGAGAAAGAGAAAAAGAAAGAGTGTGTGTGAGAGAGTGAAAGAGAGAGAGAGAGAGAGAGAGAAAGAGAAAGAATGAAAGAGAAAGAGAGAGAGGGAGAACCATATTACTACGTTCGATATAGACGTAACATTTCATTACTTATTAATAGTATCTTACATTACCAAGTTAACCGTAAGTTGCCTAAAGGGAAAGAGGATATCCTCCTAGTGTTCGTACGAATTTAACGCATCGAACTGATGCGGGTAAGGCGGACAGACATACAGATAGACAGATATACAGACACACAGACAGACAGACAGACAGACAGACAGATAGACAGATACACTATTGCATCAACGCTTTGTCAAAGGGAGAGAATTCACAAAAGAGCAGTCTCAGCCTATCCGATTTCGGTACAGGAGAAAGTGCTCAAGTGGCAGACGCTTCCTCAGACTCGAGCATTTCCCTGAGGGAAGATCGTTCCGCGGAAACGAAAGAGAGAAAGAAAGAAAGAGAAAGAGAACGAAAGAGAGAGAGAAAGAGAGAGAGAGAGACAGAATGTAAGACTCGTCAGTGAAAATGGTGACAATAGCGTAAGATTTTTCTTACCTGCAGACAGTGCCTCCTCGCGAGCCAACCAATGTGCTGAAGCTGCGGCGGATCCGGAACTGCTGAGGCTAGTCTCAGTGCCTTAAGAGTTAGTGCTGCTAGCGCCGAGTGTAAAGCGTTGAACCATACGTTTGCCTCTGTATTGTCAGCGGCTCTCAACCAACATTCGTGAACACCATCGGGCGAATGTAATTCTAGGATACGACCCTCTGGAATTTAATCAAAGTAACACGAACGTTAATTAATCCATTTGAACAAGATCTTGATCGGGGTGTTTCATTTCTACTTGCTTTGTTATAATTAAATGGATATATATATATGCGTTTTCCTTCAATGTACAAAGTTAATGAGAAAAAAATATATATACACAGACACACAGACACATTATAGGTATACGTTAAATTGCTAATTGGGATTTGAAAAACTTTTATCGATCATTTCGCACAATCATCACCATTATTATTACTATTATTATTGTCATTATTATTAGATATTATTATTATTATTTTTTTTTTTTACTAATAAAACTATTTTTACATATTATATTCGTAGATATTCAAACGGGACTGATAATATGTCGATATAAACTTTATGTTCTCGATTACAAGAAAAGTAAGGATAATCCATGCAATTTCGAATGGTTCGATTCAAATGGAAATAGGAAAAGTGAGGGAGAGGGAGGAGGGGGGAAGGGAATCTAATAATCTTATTACACAAGCAATAGTGCCAAGGCACCTTCGTAAATGTATTTTCTTCGTAATCACCTGATTGGGAGAGTGAGAGTGAGAGAGGGTTAAAGTTCTCCAATCAGAAGAGAAATCGAAAGAGAAAGAGAGAGAGAGAGAGAGAGAGAGAGAGAGAGTAAGAGCGGAAGAAGTAACACGACTACTGAATTGGACTTCGTGCCGCGAACCTTAGTGCCTCGTAAACCTTTTCGTAGCTTTAACGCGAAAACTTTGATACGACTGACATAAATTGCACTTTGGATCGGTCACGAGGCATAAGACTACGAACCATCCACCCTCTTCTCTTGCCACCTTTCTTGTCCCCTGTCCCCGTCACCGTCCCCGTTTGTAACCTCTTCCCGACAACCCTCGAACTTAAAGTGTGTATAAAATTCGTGAGAGTACCTCTTGCCTTCGGAGTCATTTTGATATTAAGAAAAAAAAAAAGTAAAAGTGAAAATAATAATAATAATAATAAAAGAAAAAAGAAAGGATCACCCAAAGAAAAATATTTATATATATATCTACATACATATATAATAGCCGGAAGGTTCGCATCAACAACGAATCGGATTGGATGCTACCATTCGTTTAATTTATTTGTCTATGTATGTACGTATATATATATATATATATATATATATATATATATATATATATATATATATGTATGTATATATGCATCATAGATACATACATACATAATATTTTCCATTTGAGCCTGGAACGATCTTTATTTCCCTAACTTTGTTTACATCCAATTAAAATGCGTAATGGATAGAAAAATATTTCCAGTCGGTCGTTGCTGTTTTGCTTTCTTGTTTTTCCATCTCTTCTCTCTCTCTCTCTCTCTCTCTCTCTCTCTCTCTCTCCTTTCCTCTCTCATTCTCTCGTGTTACAAATAATAATAAGGGACATGATACCTCTCGGTTCCCTCAATAGATAAAAATGCAAACACAGGCGATTATGCCTCGAATGTTTAAAACCTTCGAACGGTTCGTATACGTTCAATTAATAGCCAAGCTTTTTAATGGACGTATCGGAGATTTCGCCCAGTCTGTGAAAATTGCAATCTCTCTCTCTCTCTCTCTCTCTCTCTCTCTCTCTCTCTTTCTCTTGTATCGGAAATATTCCTTTTCTCTTTTTTCGAACGTGCCCCGTTTTTCTTTTTTGGTTTTCTCTCATATGCACGTTTTTTGTGTTTTCTTTTTCTTTACCGTCCCCCATCCCCACCCAACGCTACCCTCCTTTCCCACCCCAACCCCTTTTATCCTTTTCTTGGAAACGTTCGATAGGCGAAACTTAATCGCCTCGCAATTCAGTCGGAAAACGGAAAAGGTTTCTCGCGAAAGGTTCGAGGCGAAGCGAGACGACGAACTCTCGTGTGCTCTCTTCTCGTAGGGAAATAGGGTACGAGCCGGAGGTGAACGCGCCGCCGGGATGGATCCATAAAGAGTATGAAAGAAAATATTGAATTTCCGATCAAAAGGAAATTACGCTCGAGTTAAAAGCTCGACCTCTTCCTCTCTATCTCTCTCTTTCTTTCTCTCTCTCTCTCTCTCTCTCTCTCTCTCTCTCTCTCTCTCTCTCTCTTTCTATACTCTTTTCTCCTTCCATTCTCACGAACCTCCCCGCCCTTCGGCGCGCCATCCTTCTTCCGTTTAGTACGTTTCCCTTCGTCAAAAGAAGGGAATCGTTTAAAGGATGAAAGATAAAAATGGCTGATGGTAAAATGGCAGAGGTAAAAACATATCGCGTTTTTCTAAAGAATTCGGTCGGCCCAACTCGTTCCTTCTTTAGTTTGATTTATTATAATTTACTTACGTAATAAGTTTTTTTTCTCTTTTGCTCGTTCATTTTTTTCTTCTTTTTGTTGGCGGTAACGTTTTGAAAATAAAGAAGATAAAAGAAAAGAAAGAAATAAAGAGGAAAAATTAATTCTGAAGTAATTACATATTTATTCCGCCGACGAAATGAATAGTATATGAGTGTTTATATCCGCATCGTTTGTTTATTTCTACATTGAATATTATTGGACATACTCGTATCCTCGAGAAATAATAAGCTATACGTATTATAACAGAATACGTTTCGGTTTTAAAGAAAATAAACAAAAGGTTGGTAAAGTGTTATTACGAGAGTGATGGTAAGGGCGAACGAAGTACAATATTTAATCGTTAGAAATAATCTAAAAAATATTTTTCTTTCTAAACGTCAATTAAAACGTTATTGTTATTTTATATTTGTTATTTTATTCTTTTCTTAATATTTTCTTATAATAGCATATTATTATTATTCTTTTAATTACTATTATTATTATTATTGTTTCATATTTATCGTCAATTTTATTTTAATTGTTTTAAAATCATTAACACATTATATTTATTTTCATATATGTATGTATTTTGTATAAAGAGCTAACGCGTGCTTTGGTTATAATTTAGCTGAACATTTTTTTAGTTAAATAATTTATTATTATTATTATTATTATTATTATTATTATTATTTTCTTTTTGTTCTCAACTTCACTAAAAAGTTGTCTCATTGAATACAAAAATTACAAATTGAAAATATTTCTATTGTTTAATTTCATCATCATCATCATCATCATTATTAAAATATTAGTTCATATGTAGTTGTATAGTAAAGTGTCGTATCTTTTCATATCTATTATTGTAAAGTTGCTCATTTAAGAAAAAAGAAAAGATAAAAAAGAAAAAGTGAAAAAAAAATATAAATATCTACCCACTCGTCCATTAATCCATCCGTCTATCCATCCGTCCATCCATCTATCCATCCATCCATCCATCCATCTTTTCTCTACTATCATACTTTATTCATAACCGACAAGACTATCTGATTTCAAAGCTAATAGTTTTTGTATTACAATCCCACAGAACATTATTAATACGGCATATGAGACTTGTCGAGTGGATGACAACTCAATTTTAAGTTTTGCCTGACATTGCTCGCGTGTTCTTCAAACTTTGCTTCGTTGTTCTCTCTCTCTCTCTCTCTCTCTCTCTGTCTCTATCTATCTATTTATCTCTGTATCCTTCTTCATTTTCTGGAAACACTACTACACAGATGTACGTATATGTATTTATGTATGTATGTATGTATGTATTTAGGAAGAAACGCGTGTGAGATACACACGACCGACATTGGTCGAACTGACAAGTCGACACTTCTCAGATCATCGTCGTCGTTCGTGCGAACTATTCGATAAACGTTCCGCTTTACGGTACTGTGGTTAGCAAGATAGATAGATAGATAGATAGATAGATAGATAGGTAGATAAAGAGAGAGAGAGAAAGAGAGAGAGAGAGAGAGAGAGAGAGAGAGAGAGATAGAGAGAGAGAGAGAGAGAGAGAGAGAGAGAGAGAGAGAGAGAGAGAGAGCTATGATACGATTTCGTGCGAGTAGGAAGGTTTCCTTTGAAGATCCGACGTGCTCATAAAACTTTCGGATTAGCCTCTTACAGGCTTGGAGAACGGTGTAGGGGTAAAAAGTAGAGACAAGAGTAGAGCGGGGTAAGGAAATCAGACAAAAGAGAGTCCTTCTCTCTCACTCTCACTCTCTCTCTCTCTCTCTCTCTCTCTCTCTTTATCTTTCTCCTTTTCTCTCTTTCTTTTCTCTCTTGCAGCTTTCCAACTTTTTTAATTACGAAATTAGACGAACTTTTGCGACGGTACTCAAAATCATTCTTAAAAAATTCCCTCCGTTCGCGATTTTTGTAAACATAATTATGAAGTTATAGCTCAACTGTTATAAGATAAAATAGAGAATTGAATTGGTGAGATTTTTGCGAAAAAGGAAAATGGAAGATGGAGAGAAAGAGAGAGAGAGAGAGAGAGAGAGAGAGAGAGAGAAAGGGAGGAAGAGAAGAAAGAGAAGGGTGGAAAAAAAAGAACGATTTACTCCTTTTCGTAAATATCATTACGAAGTTGAATAGTTCAACGTTCTATCTTTTCGCCGATCAATTCGTAAATCTTGCCGATTAATAGGGATGTTTATTAAAATGATCAGTTTCTTTTCATCCCTTTTTACAAACAATACAATCGCGCGGAGTGTGTGAAATTAATGGATTCATTCTTTGATTTTTCGATTTTCATTTCACATTCCTTCTTCGGATCAATTATATCAAATTAAATTAACGTAATCGTAGAAAATAATGGTAAACGTATTAAAAGTGAATAACAACGTCGATGAAGAAATGCGTCTCCTGCGATTTTCAAGATCCGCATTACGGAGAATTCATTTTCGAATAGAATTGATGATATCAAAAAAAAAAAGAAAATGAGAAGAAAAGAATAAAAATGACGGATAGCTAATGGGGTAGAAGAGCATTTGTGTTGGCATTATTTCTTTTCTCCGTATAAGACTCGGCCGGGTGACGAGAATGAAAGAACGGAGGTAGAAAAGATAGAGATAGTGGAGAGAGGTAGGGGGTAGGGGGAGGTGACGGCGAGGTTGGTGGTGTTAAGGGTGGTACCGCTAACAAACGTCCGCTGTCTCTTATATAAAGTATCCACTTCCAAGCTCGTTCGTCTTCTACACTTTTAAGCGATAACGAACGTTACCAGTTCTTAGGGGGAATCGAAAGGGTGGAGGGAGACGGCGGGGAGAGAGGAAAGGGTAGAGGTGGGGTTGAAGTTCGACGAAGGAGTTGGTGAGCCAGGGAAGAAACCGTTGCTGATGAACTTGGCCGCTTTGTCGAGTGAAAAAAAAGTGCCCGTTGATGTGGAATAGGAAAAAATAGGAGGGTCTTGCGAGAGGTCCCTATTGTACATTTCTTTTTTCCTTTTCTCTTGTATTTTCTTTTTTTTTCTCTCTTTTCTTTTAATTTTTTTGTTCTCGAACGATGACGTCACATCGAACCGGTGAAGTTTACTCGTCTATACGAAGCTTTAAAAAAAAAAAAAAATAATACATCATTTCAATTATATTTGGGAATTTGTTAGACATATCTAATGTATTGCGATATATGTATTATATGTATTGTGAAATCTTGAGATAACAAATTCGATAAACGTTTTTATAGAAGACAAACAATTGATATAACGGGAATAATTATTTATGATGTGTTTTATAAGAAATAAAGAGAAGTGAAAATGAATAATATGAATTATTGTAGAAGTTAAACACTTGCGCCTATAGTATTGATATAATAATCTAGAGTTATTAGTAATATTCTATTACAAATAATAATTGATATAAAAATGATAAATAATCATTAATGATAATATATTACAAATAATAATAGACAATTTTTAATTGATAAAATGTATCCCTCTCTCTCTCTCTCTCTCTGTTATAAACAAATAATTATTATTAGTAACATGAACCTTTATCTGAAGTTTACTTCTAAACTCATAAAAATACTTATAATGATGTATCCTTTTTATTATTAATAAAATACTTTCTTTGTAAAAACTTTTCAAGAAATTAATAAAATATCGTTTATTGCATGGTTACTAACTCATGGTTAGTTTAACATTGTTACTCTAACAGAAACAATATACAGTTCATTCCATATATTAGCATATTCAATTAAATAAATAGATCGCCGTAATACGACAGTACGCTTGTTTAGTATGCAACACGCCTTATAAAAAGTAAAAACGAAAAACAAAAAACAAATGCAAACAAATGAAAAGAGGTTTACCGTAGAAGGGATTGAAAAAATCAAATCGATAGCGAATGTAACCACATGTAAGTTTCCATCCTTTGTCACGTACTTTTCACAATGTCCTTTGATATCTACCACTACAAAAGATATTACGGAATTTATGGTAAAAAAAGGATCTTGTCTGAGGGAAAAAAAGAAGAAAAAAATGAGAGAGAGAGAGAGAGAGAGAGAGAGAGAGAGAAAAGGATATATTGTATTCTCGGTGAATAGATGAGAGTACATAGAGAGGAAGAATACTCGTTTTGTCCTCTTTAACGAGAATCGTCTCGATAGTATCGGTTTTTAGAAACCCACCGAGCTCTATCATCCTCACCGTGAATTTGTAAAGCGTCTAAAGCATAATGAAACGAAAATTATCTAGGGATGACCTAGAAAACAAAAACGGAGAGAGTGAGAGAGAGAGAGGAAAAAGTAGAAGAAAAAAATGTATGTTAATGAGACTCTCTCTCTCTCTCTCTCTCTCTCTCTCTCTCTCTATTTCTATCCCTATCTCTCACTTTCGTTTATTTTTACAACGTTTCCATTAATTTATGTAATTTCTTTATCCATGATTCTCTCTCTCTCTCTCTCTCTCTCTCTCTCTCTCACCCTTCCTCTCTCTCTCTGTTTCTCTCTGTACTTCTATCTCTGTCTCTATTTAAATTGTGACAATTTTTTTTCTAGTGTAACATTAAATGTTAAAAAACGTTGATAATAAATTTGAAATAAAATATAGGATCTAGAATTCATGGAAAATATTATTATACTTTATTCCGAAAATTCTTGTTATCTCTGCGTTCCTCTCTTCCTCTCTTCTTCACTCCCCCCCTTCCCTCATTCTCTCTTTCTCTCTTTCTCTCTCTCTCTCTCTCTCTCTCTCTCTCTCTCTCTCTCTCTCTCTCTCTCTCTCTTATTCTCTTTCTTTTGTTATGGAAAGATAAAGACAATCAATTAGTTATTCTCTCTAAAACTATGTTTTGACAAAATAAAAGATAATTTGGTTATTCGTTCATCAGTCTTTCATTACAATTATAATTAAAATAATAATAATTATTATAATAATAAAAATAATAATAATAATAATAATAATAACAATAATAATAATATGTTAATATAAACAATTCTATATAAATTAAATAAGATTAAGTAAAATTACAAGAGAAGAACCAAAGAGTATACGAATGTTAATAATTATTGATAATTATTTATTGATCATACTTTTTAATTTCTTATTCAAGAACACTTTTTTACTAACCCAACTAAGATTATCATTATATATTATGTTTAATATTTATACTTCATAAATTCAAAAAAATATTTTATCTAAGAAGCAATGAAGGAATATAAACGTTAATAATTATTAATAATTATTGATTAATTATGCATAATATAAATTTGTTTTCTAATAATCTCCTTTTTACTTAACCAAATAAAAATTATCAGAAAGAAAATAATAAATATTGGAATTATTGTTTAATAATAATATTATTAATATCAATAATACTCTCGTAATTCCTTAGAAAGCTAAAAAGAAAAATATTTCGAAATGTCGTATTGATAATATCAGCAACACTTCCTTTAATTTCTTTGAAAAGTAAAAAAGAAAAATAAATAAATATTCTTCGAAATGTTCCTACCGGTAATCTCAAAATTGCACGTTTCCTCTTGTTTATATTTAAAAATTGAAAAAATAGAAAAAACAAAAAGATAAGATTTTAATCATAATCGGGCAAATGAATTATCACTTCGTGTATCGTGGAGAATTCGTTAGAATTTCTATCATTTCGTTTTCATTGTTCTTCAACCCTTTCGTGTATCTCTTTATCGTTTCTCGTTATCTAGAAACCCTCCTATTCCCTCGCCCTGTTTCCACATTCGCTTCATTGATCCTTGAAACCGTGCTTGCGCTTACATCCGTTTAAGGGGTGAGACGTTATAATACGAAGTTTCTCTCTTGAAGTTCATTCGTGAAACGTTTCCCATGAAAGGATGGGGAGTAGAAGTTCGGCAGCCGATACCAGGATAAAATCTATCTCAGAGTGAAAGAAGAGACAGACACAGATAGGTAGATAAAGAAAGGACAAGAGAAATTTGTTAGACTTATCTGGCCATTTTGATTTCCCTATTTTCTCTGCTTAGGAGTTCGAAAGTTCGAAACAAAGGCAACCCTACGTGTTTCCTACTCAGAGGGTTAAAAGTTGGAATGGGGGGAGGGGTAACTGACGAGTTGAGCCTTCGGGGTTGATAAAGAAAGACAAAAGAGGGATGAAGAAGGGAAATGCTGCATGGATGGCTGGTCAAAGGAATTTACATCACGTTAGGTATCTCTATCTTTATTTATCTCACTCTCCCTCTCTCCATCTCTCTCTCTCTCTCTCTCTCACACACACTCTGTGTTTATAGTGTTTTCTTTCCTCCTCTCGTTGCTAAATAATTATTCGAATTAAAGATTGTTTGAAAGCAAAGAAAAGGGAACGATCTATTTTCGTGAATTTTTATCATTTTTCTTTTTCATTCTTTTTTATTACTATACATTATTTCAAACGATAAAGAGTTTATTAACTTTTTACATATTATATATATACATTTGTAAAATACAGTTTATGAAGTGAATAATGTAAAAATAGATGCACGAATGTCTCAATTATTATTTGTGATTGAATCAAATATTTGAGGTAGAATATATTTGATTCGATAAAGGTTGATATAATCAGTGTAAAAACATTTATCTATATGTGAAAATTATATTTTCTATAATCACTGGTATCGTTGAAATTACTATAAAAATTTTCATTTTGTTGCCATGCAAATCTATGGAGATATCTGTTTTATTTTTTCATTTTTACTTTTCTTTTCATTTTCATTTTATTCGAAATATCTTTTAAACGTTACAATTTTCTTTTTCAAATAATTATTACACATCCTGCCGACAAAATATGCTTATAAAAATTTCTAATAATATTTATATATTTGAAAAATTTACACACACACATATATAAATATACATATATTTATAAATAATTCGTACACACATAGACACATATTTCTATGTACATTTGTAAAAACTTAAATAATAAATCGTTATACTCCAAGAACCATTTTAGAAAACAGAAAGTGTGGGTAGTGGGAGGAATGCGTGGATGGCTGGTCAAAGGTGATGGAATTTATGCGGAGATACGCGACATCGGAGGTGGAAAAGGTCGGACCTATGTTAGCTTTCTCTCTTTCTCCCTCTCTATTTCTCTCTCTCTTTCATGTACTTTGTGGAACGTACCAACACTGCAAAAGGCAATACGACGAGAAAAGCGTCTCGCTACGGAGCGTCATTATTTCGTTAATTAAACGAACTTTGGTATCTGCCGCGAGCGAGTGCAATTAAATGGGGAAGAGAGAACCAGTAAGTGGGGCTTGGTTCGAGGGGTAAGGAGTTAAGAGTGGTTAGAGAGCAAGGGGGAGAGGTAGAGTCAAGAGGCTAGTTCGAAGGGTTTGGGTGAGGACTAAGAAAAGAGGATCGGAAGCATAGAGAAGAAGAAGAAGCCTCTTTGAGAATCTAACTTCGGCACCTTGGCTTTAACGATACAGTCATACCTATTTCCTTTTCCAAAAGGAAAGTGAAATAATCTCTTTACTACCTTCTTCTTATTTCTCATTTTGATAGTTTTCCCTTTTATCTAGTCTAAGTTAAAAAAAAAAAAAAAGAAATGTATTGATATTAGCAACACGCTTAACAGTAAGATATATTTACGTTAAAGAGCAAATTCATACACGCACGGTAATTACAACATAATAATTCTTTTAAGGTTCGATCGAACGACTAGATTCTTTTTTTGGGGGTTTTTTGTTTGTTTGTTTGTCTTTTTTTTTGAGAAGATAGAAGGATTATTTGAAGGATGGATGACACGTAAATAAATAATTGTAAAAAAAATTGCGATTAGTGGGAAACACGAATGAGAAAGTGAAGGTTGCTCTTTACAAATTCTTTATCTCTGGGGCTGTTTAATAAAAATTTAAATAATATATTTTAAATATTCATTTCTTTCATATACATTGATATATACTGAAATTTAATGTGCGTGTATGTGTGTGCGTATGTGTGTGCAAATTACTTATGTATGAATTATAGATACATGTTCGGATAGATAATAAACATATATAATGAATATAGGAATGATATGTATATGTATTTATATGTGTATGTATATGTATACATGTCAAAAGGAAAGTTTAATATTTTCATGTATTGCATATTAGTATCTTTATATACTTATATATCTATATATAAACATAAAAGTAATTTATATAAGTACTACACAAGCGCACCTTAACATCTCTTATATTTCTTTTAGAGAAATTTGGATACATCAACGACGATATAAAGAAAATATATAAACTTTATTAACAATGAACAATTAATTAATTTAAATGTGAAGATTTCTATTATTGAACGAAGTTCTTGTTTACTTTTTTCTTTTTATTAGCCACGATTAAGAAATTTAATATAAAAATTATTAGTAATAAAAAACAATTTATTACCATTAATCAGATATACACACATACTCACACACACACACACACACACACACACATTCAATGACAATTCTCTTTCCTAAATAACTCGTTGGAGAGCTTACCAATCATTTATCTAACTCCGTTTCAACGCTACGATATGTTTTCTTTATTTTCTAATCGTAATTAAAAATATCTCCTGACAAATTTTCTACCCCGATACTGTTCTATCTTTCTTTCTTTTCTTTCCTTCTCGACGCGCAATCCCATTCATTTCATTGAGTTTAAATAAAGAATAATAATATTTACGTAAGTTTCACGAAGTAACGTTACCGAAAGAATCAGCTTGGCGAAGGTAACGAAGTAAAAACGTCGTAACCAACTGATTTATCGATGTTGGACGGTGCGAGTTGTCGGCCCGTGCGCCATTATTCTCTTCCGGAAATAATAGAAAGAAAAGATAAAAAAAGATGAGAAGGTCGGTAGACTGAGAGAGAAAGAGAGAAAGAGAGAGAGAGAGAGAGAGAGAGAAAGAAAGAAAGAGAGAGAGAGAGAGAGAAAGAGAAATTTCTCCTCTCCTTTTGCGGTTTTGTGACGCTTTCAACGAACGAAGTGGTCCGTTTCTCCGTAGCCACGAGAGAAAGAAGAAAACTTCCCTTCCTTTTTTCCGGTAAATCCCTGCGTCGTCCTTCTTGTCACCCTCGAGCGCCGTCTGCTTCTAATCTTTTAAAAGGACGAGCTCCTTGGTGTAGCGAATTCTCGCGAATCACGGCGAAACTTCATAAACGTGTCTCCTTTATCCTTTTAGTTTCCCCCTCCTCCTTTTTTCTTCTTTTTTTCTTTTTTCCTTTTCTTTTTCTTTTTCTTTTTCTTTTCCTTCGTTTTTATATCCTCTTTGCTCTTTCTTCTTCCCTCTCTTTTCTTCCTTGTATTATTCGACTTTTCGAATATGAATTTGTTCTTCCTTCTTCTTTTTTTTCTTTTTCTGTTTTTGTTTCTCTGTATTTTCTTTTTTTCTTTTTAATTTGTCAAAAGTAGATTTAAAAATCGAGGGGAGGGGAAACAATCGTTTGATGAAAAAATTCATCCCTTAGGATTTTCTTTTCTTTTTTTCAATTTCATATACCTATAAATGTATTATAGAGTTGGATTGAATTTTATTGGAATTAAATCATTTCATATGTTTAATATTAGATGTTTTAGAGTTTAGATCGAAGTATATTGGAATTAGATTATTTCGGATGTCTCGTATGAGGTGGTGAATTAGAATGAGATTGTTTCATATGTATAATATGAAATGTATTGGAAATTATAATTAGATTAGTATCTGACAAAAATATAAAAATATATATATACATATATTATGCGTTTACAAATTTCTAGTAAAACTATTATAGTAAATAATTTATAGAAAAAGAAAAAACAGATATGTGTGTGTGTGTGTGTGTGTGTGTGTGTGTATGTGCATTTATATAAAATATTCTTTTTACTTCTTCCTTTATCTCTTGCTATCTCATTGTTTTAATCAAATCCACATTCGACTCCTTTTTAGAGTACATTTTATTATCACGTTTAAATTCACCATACTAGGAAAAATTTAAACTGCAAGAATAACTTTCTCATTCTCTTTTCGAGTGTAGTTACTTCGAAGAATCCTCGAAAACTCGAAAACTCCACGAAAATACCTCGAAAATTTTTAACAACGAATGGATTTACCGTATTTCTTCTTTATATTTGCACAAATAATAGATATAAAAAAATTTTACCCTATAAATTAATCGTATCATGAATCGGTAATTTTATAGGAAGAAAATTGAAATTTTCAAACCAACATGGAGACGACAAGAGTTGACGGTTGTTGCTTCTGGATAACTTTCGGAATCGGTAGGAAAGGAAATGAACGTTATCGAGGATTTCAATGTGCATATTTTAGGTATCGGTGAGGCCTCACAATTCTATCTGTACATGTTTTATCAATGGTTACTAGTTGAATAGCATTGGTGAATCCCTTTCCTTCTGCTTTTCCATTTCTTTTTCATCTTTATATTTATCGTTCTTTCCTTCTCTCTCTCTCTCTCTCTCTCTCTCTCTCTCTCTCTGATTTTATTTCTGTCTACATATATATATATATATATGTATGTATATGGTATATTTATTACCTTCTGAGTTGCTATCTTTTTTCATCTCTTTTACAATCGAATAAACAAAAAAGGAGAAAGAAAATAAAAAAATATACAATAGAAAATAGACATGCCCGATTAATAAGTAAATTATAATTGCTATTAGAATTACAAATTATAATTACAAAGAGAATATGGACGATTTAATCTTAGTGTTCCTTTCTTGTATACTACGCTATATCTTTTCTTTTTCTACGTGAAATGAACCAAAAAAAGAAAAAAGAAAAATATATCTTTTTTTAATCTTCCCTCAACTCCATCTTTTTATTTTGTTTTATTTTTTTTTTTTTTGTATTTTTGTTAGTTTCCTTTTTTTGCATGCTTTTAATCTCCTTTGTTAAGAGTTCGTACGCGCCGTATCTCGGGCGTATCGAGTAAATACAGAAATGCAAATGGGGTGCCGCCGTCCGTTCGAAATTATTTCGCTCTGAACTAATTTCATTCCTTTCTCACTCTCTCTCTCTCTCTCTCTCTCTCTCCTCTTCTTGTTTGTTAATGTATGATGAAACGAAAATGTTGAATGGTTTATCTAATGAAGTTAGAAACAAAGATATATCATTCTGCTTTGGAATATTTCTAATTGGAATAAAAATATGTTTCTACCTCTTTTCTTCTCTTTCTTTCTCTCTCTCTCTCTCTCTCTCTCTCTCTCTCTCTCTCTCTCTCTCTCCCTCTCTCTCTCTTTCGGTGCAGACGTGATTAAGTAAACTGTGACGATTAGAAACTGTCGTTTCGTTGGAAAGCTTAGAAACAGATGTAGAAGGAGGTTTAAACTAAGATTGCCTTCTAACATGTAGACCGTTGAGGTAAGTCTAAATAACGATCCCTGGTATAATACCAAGACTTTGTGGTATGTATGTATGCATGTATGTATGTATGTGTGTGTATGTATATATGTATTCTGTAGACAAGACTTTAGGATGTTTCATAACTAATGACTCCTAAGAAGTTATTCTTAATACCGCTTATCACATTCTGACTCTCTTGAGAGTTCTTAAGAAAATCTCGGCTAAACGAATACGCAATAAAAGGATACGATTTCTTTCAGTAAAAAAAAAAAATTATTTAAACTTTCTTGAATCTCTCGAGACGACAAAGAGTATAGAGAGTTTCTTTACTCGAGATTGACCTCCCTTGGAAGACATTAAACTTTTCTACAATTTTACTCTTTGTTGAAAGTACACTTTACTTGACAATTTATTTATTTATTTATTCATTTATTTATTTATTTATTTATTGTTCTTATAATTGTTCGGTTTCTACAGAAATCCTGGAAATTTCTTTCAGAACAATTTAATAGATAAGGAAATAAAGAGAGAGAGAGAGAGAGAGAGAGAGAGAGAGAGAGAGAGAGATTGGAACTTATATAAATCGTTAATTCAGCTATTAAATTCGTTTTGACCTCAGCTTCAATATGTGATAACATTACGTATATGCGGTTTTATTAGAGAAAAGAAAGAACAGAAATGACCTTAAATGAGTACTTTTTAACCCTACTATTATCTCGAATAAAAGAAGAAAAAAAATGGATCTACTAATTTCGATATATAATAAATTCACTTTGTAAACAATTAACAATTCACGAGATAAAGTACACGAGATAAGACAGATAAGAGGATTAAGAAATATTTTGGAAAGTATAATCTTATTCGTTCGAGTCGACACAAATGTTACATCAATCGTAAAAATAAATCCAACGAGTTGAAATATTAACATGAAGAAAAAAAATCTATTCTATTGATTCAATCAAATTAACAATTAGAATACGTATATGATAGTAGACGATGGATGTTCGTCAAATTAACGTCGAGTAATTAGATCAATTCGATTTCTAATATAGAAATTAAATAAGATTTGCAATCTGCTAGAAAGGGGATGGTGGATTATAATTGAAGGATTCGAGAATGGGCAATGCCTTGATGGAACATCGCGTAATCTAAGCTTGCTATTGGCGAAATCTATAGTGTAATCGATTATTAAGAGGATTGTGTTCTTTGACAACATCTGTTCCCATCATGTCGGCGATCGATCGATCGATCGATCGATCGAGCCGAGAGACTCGATGGTGTAACGTCCATCTTCTTATCTCTCTTGCACTATTCCATCCACCCATCCACCCATCCATCAATCCATCCATCTATCTAATTCTAATAAGGAGCTTAGCTGTTTTTATACACATGCCCTTCTTACATCCTAGACAAATTTTTGTTTAATATCCAAACGAGTATGTACGAAATGGAATTCTTTTCGAATTGTAAAAATTATTCTTTTCGAATTGTAAAAGTTCCTTTCTTTTCATATATCAAGTTAAAATCGGATTAATAATACAATGAATATAATTTATGCCGAAAATATTTAAAAGTTTCATTAAAAAATAAACACACATACACGCACGCACGCACGCATACATCAAATTGAATAAAAATTTATTTATAACGATCGAATTTTTTCAAAGTGCGGGAGAAAAAAAACACACGTGCGAGATTAAAAACTCTAACGAAGCTGAAAATCGCGTGATATTGCTATCACAATCTAAAAAAAAAAGAAAAAAAACAAAAAATAGAAAGGATGAATCACTAACAACAAGTAAATCAAGTAAATGTACAATATTTAATCAAGAACGAACGCAAAGTTTCAACCTTTTCTACAAAAGGCATAGTTGGATTCGCGAGGATGACTAGGTCTGATTAGAAAACGTTGGGTGTGGCCTGGCATGACGACAAAAGGGTCTGTCCCGTTAACATTTCCCTTTACGCCCACTTGAAAATTACCCCTCTACTCTAAGGGGGTGGGTGGTAATACCTTACGGTATCTTTCCTTTACAACGTAACCACCCTTTTACTTTTCTTTTCATTTGACCCTCCCCTCTCCTCAAGCCCTCCTATTCCTAGCTATCAAAAAGCAGGTTCAATGTACACCTACGTATACCTACTACTAACTCTAGTTGCTTTCGGTGAAGTGTCTCGAAGACAGATAGAAGGAAAGATAAAGAAAAGTAGTGGGGATGGGCGTGGAAGATTGGGTGAGGGGGTAAAGGGTGATGAAAGAAAGAGGAAAAGTAAGAGAGAGAGGGGGGAGAGGTGGAGATGAAGATGCTGGTCGTCCAGAGTAAAAAGGAGGACCGTGGATGAGGACGTTGGTTGGACCAGAGGATGAGGATTTACCTCATCCTAAAGCTGCCAGCACTGTCGTCGTACAGTTTATTACGTGCTCGCCTTTATGATATTCCAAGCTTCAAAAATGCATTAAGCCTGCATAAAGAGCCCCGGAACAGACTACCGGTAGTTTAGTATACGCCACCATCTTCTTCACTGTCGACGTTCTTGTGTCAACGTCGTTGTCGACAACGTCGTCGTTGGGTGTCGTCGTCCTCGACGACGTCGTCGTCGTTGGTGTCGTTGTCATGAGACTTCTACCTCGGAACGGGCCATCAAACTTTAAAGCTTCAACTAGGAAGGATCTATCCTACGTCGAATCGAACGAGCCACCTTCTTTAGTCTTCCTACATCCGGTATGTCATGAACCATCGTTTGTTCCCTTTAAACGTGAGAACATCGATCGCTAGACTACTTCGAGATCATTGTTCGATGGCAAACATCAAAGTAACTAACACTTTGGTGATTACCTATGTATGTTATGTTAAGTTATGTTATGTATGCATGTATGTATGTATGTATGTATGTACGTTGCTTCGTTATTTAGGAACGTTTAATTAAATAAGTAGATTCTTGATACATAGTCCTTTAGGGCTAGAAAGAAGTTTGACGGTTCTTGTCACGTGATGTTACGTTCTTAGAATAATGTTTTATTGTCGATTATGTAAGATTGTATTTGTAGGATAAGGCTTTATTGTGTTGTGTCATGTGAAATTAGGTTTTTAAAATATTGCTTGATTGTCGATCATATAATGTTATACTTTTAGGATAAGGCTTGATTGTCTATCACATAATATTATATTTTTAGGATAAAACTTGATTAGTTTGTCGTTTCTAATTATTATATTTTTAGAAAAATAAAACAACTCTATTGTGAATCACGTAAGATTACGTTTTCAAGATAAGGCTCGATTCTGCTTTATCACGATTAATTATATTTTTAATATAATGCTTGATTGTCAATCATATAACGTTATGTTTTTAGGATTAGGATTGATTATGTTACGTCACGTAAAATTACTTTTTCAAGATAAGACTTGAGTGGTAATTTCATAACATTATATTTTTTGTGTAAAACTTGATTAATTTACCGCGTATAATTATTACATTTTCAAGATAAATCATAAACATCGATTGTGTTACGTCATTTAAAATTACATTTATAAAATAGTATTTGATATTTTGAGGATAAAACTTGGTTAGTTTGCCGAGTCTTAATTAATACATTTTCAGTATAAGGCTTCATTGGCGATTATATAAAGTTATACTATTAGAATAACCCTCGATTGCATTACATCACATAAAATTACATTGTTCAAATAATTCTTAATCGTCAATCACATAACATTATAATTTTAAGATAAAACTTTGTTAGTTTGTCGAGTCTTAATTATTACACTTTTAAGGTAAGGCTTTATTGTCAATCACATAAAATTATATTTTTAAAGTAAAACTCGTGTAGTTTGTCGTTATGAATTATTACATTTTTAGTACAAGCCTTAGCACAAGCCTTGCACACGTAAAGTGACATTTTTCGGGGATTAAGACTGCATTACATTGGACATAAAATTACGTTTAAGAGGTAAAACCAGTGTCGGACAAAATTACATATCTTCGTAAACGAATTCTTTTAAATTGAAGTATACGTTCGGAACACACGGGGCATTTACTTTTTAAATATTAAATCACCGAGCATTGGGTAAAATTCTTTTCTTTCATACGAGATAAGGATTAAAGACGTTTCTAAAGCGAATCGTTCGGTTTTAAAGACATTATATCAGAAAATCCAAGCTAGAATTGTTACTTGGAATGCGTTCAAGAGTGAGCAGAAGAAATTTATAATAGTAGGAGGATATGGCAACTAAAGAGGGATCTAAAGAGAGAGAAAGAGAGAGAGAGAGAGAGAGAGAGAGAGAGAGAGAGAGAGAGATGGAGATGGAGTAACGAAGAGGAAGAGAAGCCAAAGTGGGTTCTCAAAGAACGACAACCCCAACACGTGTCCGCTCAAACACGCTCCGTCGGTTATTTAGACCGGCATGACTCCTGCACGTTCCTCACTTCAAACCTAATATTACGTAGTTTCCAGGGAAGAGCTTCGTGCCAGTGACAGTTTCGAGGAAGAAGTAAAGTGAGATGATTTGTCGTTACTCTTAAGATTATCGATCTCTGTCTTATCATTTATAATATCAAATTCGTTTCATTTTATCGAACCTTCAGAGATTAATTCGTTATATATTGACGTATTTTATTTCATTATTACGTCATTATCCTCGTCAAACTCGATTGTTAATTTTAATAATAGATATTTTATAATCGAGGTACTGAATTATTGTCACTGTTATTATTATTATTATTATTATTATTATTATTATTATTATTATTATTATTATTATTATTATTATTATTATTATTATTATTATTATTATTATTATTATTATTATTATTATTATTATTATTATTATTATTATTATTATTATTATTATTATTATTATTATTATTATTATTATTATTATTATTATTATTATTATTATTATTATTATTATTATTATTATTATTATTATTATTATTATTATTATTATTATTATTATTATTATTATTATTATTATTATTATTATTATTATTATTATTATTATTATTATTATTATTATTATTATTATTATTATTATTATTATTATTATTATTATTATTATTATTATTATTATTATTATTATATTATTATTATTATTATTATTATTATTATTATTATTATTATTATTATTATTATTATTATTATTATTATTATTATTATTATTATTATTATTATTATTATTATTATTATTATTATTATTATTATTATTATTATTATTATTATTATTATTATTATTATTATTATTATTATTATTATTATTATTATTATTATTATTATTATTATTATTATTATTATTATTATTATTATTATTATTATTATTATTATTATTATTATTATTATTATTATTATTATTATTATTATTATTATTATTATTATTATTATTATTATTATTATTATTATTATTATTATTATTATTATTATTATTATTATTATTATTATTATTATTATTATTATTATTATTATTATTATTATTATTATTATTATTATTATTATTATTATTATTATTATTATTATTATTATTATTATTATTATTATTATTATTATTATTATTATTATTATTATTATTATTATTATTATTATTATTATTATTATTATTATTATTATTATTATTATTATTATTATTATTATTATTATTATTATTATTATTATTATTATTATTATTATTATTATTATTATTATTATTATTATTATTATTATTATTATTATTATTATTATTATTATTATTATTATTATTATTATTATTATTATTATTATTATTATTATTATTATTATTATTATTATTATTATTATTATTATTATTATTATTATTATTATTATTATTATTATTATTATTATTATTATTATTATTATTATTATTATTATTATTATTATTATTATTATTATTATTATTATTATTATTATTATTATTATTATTATTATTATTATTATTATTATTATTATTATTATTATTATTATTATTATTATTATTATTATTATTATTATTATTATTATTATTATTATTATTATTATTATTATTATTATTATTATTATTATTATTATTATTATTATTATTATTATTATTATTATTATTATTATTATTATTATTATTATTATTATTATTATTATTATTATTATTATTATTATTATTATTATTATTATTATTATTATTATTATTATTATTATTATTATTATTATTATTATTATTATTATTATTATTATTATTATTATTATTATTATTATTATTATTATTATTATTATTATTATTATTATTATTATTATTATTATTATTATTATTATTATTATTATTATTATTATTATTATTATTATTATTATTATTATTATTATTATTATTATTATTATTATTATTATTATTATTATTATTATTATTATTATTATTATTATTATTATTATTATTATTATTATTATTATTATTATTATTATTATTATTATTATTATTATTATTATTATTATTATTATTATTATTATTATTATTATTATTATTATTATTATTATTATTATTATTATTATTATTATTATTATTATTATTATTATTATTATTATTATTATTATTATTATTATTATTATTATTATTATTATTATTATTATTATTATTATTATTATTATTATTATTATTATTATTATTATTATTATTATTATTATTATTATTATTATTATTATTATTATTATTATTATTATTATTATTATTATTATTATTATTATTATTATTATTATTATTATTATTATTATTATTATTATTATTATTATTATTATTATTATTATTATTATTATTATTATTATTATTATTATTATTATTATTATTATTATTATTATTATTATTATTATTATTATTATTATTATTATTATTATTATTATTATTATTATTATTATTATTATTATTATTATTATTATTATTATTATTATTATTATTATTATTATTATTATTATTATTATTATTATTATTATTATTATTATTATTATTATTATTATTATTATTATTATTATTATTATTATTATTATTATTATTATTATTATTATATTATTATTATTATTATTATTATTATTATTATTATTATTATTATTATTATTATTATTATTATTATTATTATTATTATTATTATTATTATTATTATTATTATTATTATTATTATTATTATTATTATTATTATTATTATTATTATTATTATTATTATTATTATTATTATTATTATTATTATTATTATTATTATTATTATTATTATTATTATTATTATTATTATTATTATTATTATTATTATTATTATTATTATTATTATTATTATTATTATTATTATTATTATTATTATTATTATTATTATTATTATTATTATTATTATTATTATTATTATTATTATTATTATTATTATTATTATTATTATTATTATTATTATTATTATTATTATTATTATTATTATTATTATTATTATTATTATTATTATTATTATTATTATTATTATTATTATTATTATTATTATTATTATTATTATTATTATTATTATTATTATTATTATTATTATTATTATTATTATTATTATTATTATTATTATTATTATTATTATTATTATTATTATTATTATTATTATTATTATTATTATTATTATTATTATTATTATTATTATTATTATTATTATTATTATTATTATTATTATTATTATTATTATTATTATTATTATTATTATTATTATTATTATTATTATTATTATTATTATTATTATTATTATTATTATTATTATTATTATTATTATTATTATTATTATTATTATTATTATTATTATTATTATTATTATTATTATTATTATTATTATTATTATTATTATTATTATTATTATTATTATTATTATTATTATTATTATTATTATTATTATTATTATTATTATTATTATTATTATTATTATTATTATTATTATTATTATTATTATTATTATTATCATCATCATCATCAAATTTAAATGATATTAAGAAAGAAGTGAAAATTGAATCTTAATACTAGGCTACTAAATTATTATTTTTATTTTTATTATATGTATATTACTTTCGTTATAATTATTATACTTATTATTATTTATAATAATAATTATTATTAGATTTATATTTTTATAAAGAAATATTCAAAATTGAATCTTAGCACCAGGCTTACAACGTAAGCTTACAACAACATTATTATTATTATCATCATTGTCATCATCACCACTGTTATTATTATTATTGCGTTTATATTTTTTCAAAAAAAAAGAAAAATAGTATAAATCAAATTCCAACGATAGAACTAGCACCTATCAGTGAAACATACAAAAGTACATTATTTTACATGGCCAATCAAATTAAACATATGCCTTTAAACGTATGAACATATAGAATATTAACGATTCATAAGGTAAGATAAACCTAATCATAAATTCATACATAATTAATAGAATTCGTTTGGACTGCAATAGGCCCTTTCCCTATTGCATTTCCATTGAAAGGCCTTTCCATTGTTGATTTGATACATTCGCGAATGTATAGAAACATTTATCAAGAGATATCTGCCTTTGTTATCACTGTTATCATTATTGGTGTATTTCTCTACAAGTATGTAGTACATTATAATATCGTATAATAAATTTGATGTTAATCACAATTAACGAGAACAAACGTACACACACACACACACACAAACTAGAAACAAATAAATATATAAACAAATAAACAAACAAACGCACGTACGCATGCATATACATATACATACACACACGTATTCGTTAGTTTAGCAAGATAAAAACGATCGATCGATCTATCGATCAATTGATCTTGGAACGGGCGATCATACAAACGCTAAAGAAACAAACGTTCAAGATAAATCGTAATTGGAATGGTTCTACCAGCGAATACTAATACGAATGTAATATCATAACAATAGCTCTCTCTCTCTCTCTCCCTCTCTCTCTTTCTCTTTTACGCACACTCCCTCACTGAATTGCATTTACAGCCAGTGATCACGTCCAACTTCCCTTTCATTACCGCAATGACGATAGCGTCCGTAGCAACAATAAATTTATTATGTCCGTATATCGAAAGCTAGCATCGCGGAATCCACAATGATGATATTATTTTGCACTCACGTACTTCCTATACGTCACCGACCAAGCGAGAATACGAATGCGTTTCTCTCGATATCAGAGAAGATAACAAGAAATTAATAATTTTCACGGGATAAGAGACGGTTAAATTAGAAAGGTTGATAAGGGTGAATGGAATGTGTTCTTTTTCTCCTTTTTTCCTTTTTACATTCAATTAATAATATACGAGAGTTTATTGTTTTCGAAAAATTTCTGATCAAAGACTTTCTTTGCTCCTATTTTTTTCTATTTTTTTTTTTTTTCAATAATCGTCACGTCAAGTGAGAAATAAATAGATGATATTAATACAGGTATAGCGACATTTATTTATTTAAATATTTTTTCAATAGCTTCTCTGCGATGAAACGTTTAATTATATAAATATCATAATTTTAGTACGATTTATATTATTATTTATTGTATCTGTTAATATCTCAGATTTGTATTACGAGGAATAAATTATGAATTCTTTTTCTAATTAATTATAATTCATCGATACAATTAATCAATATTTTTATTCTCACCATGAGTTTTGTATTTTGATTAATAACATCAGTCGTAAGTATTATAATTAATCACAATACTTTCGCATAATTTATCAACACATTTTTTTGACTATGATTTCCTATTATAGTTTAAAGGTCGAAATTGTGTACTTTCTAATTAATCACAACAACTCTCGCATACGATCGATCGACAATTTTACATTAAAATTTTTCTCTTTTCTTTTTCTTGTTTATCTTTTCTTTTCTTTCTATCTAATTGTACAATCGACATTGCTTGTATATCAATTTTTTATTTATTTATTTATTTTTTTAATATCGATAGTTTGTAACTTATAATAAATCGTCAAAAATCTATTCGAAGTATTTCTTTTTTTTTTTTTTTAAGCGAATTCTCTCGTTCGATAGGATCATCGATATAACTCTGCGTTCTCTTCTGGGCCCTCCCATATGTCAGTCATGGATATATGACGGGCAAATAGAATTGCTGTTCTCGGCCTGTCGATCGACAGATAATCGTTTTTCAAAATCTCTATATCTCAATGGCACGTATTCGAGTAACAGAAGAAAGATCCAGAAAATCGATCGAGAAAACGAAGAAAAATAGATATACCGGATGTCTCATTTTAAATGACATGTTCAAATATATCCGATCCTATTGGTTTTATTAACAAATCATTCAAATAAAAGTTGATAGGTTATCAGAGTAAAAATATATTGTATTTATTGACGTTTAAAATTTTAACTGACTAAACATATCGTTTTAAATGAGAGATATTTGATATATTTATACTTAATTTGTCATTCTCTCTCTCTCTCTCTCTCTCTCTCTCTCTCTCTCTCTCTCTCTCTCTCTCTCTCTCTTATACGAATATAAATTTTGTTTATTTAATTAAATAACCAATCGATTTTAAAATGAAGTAAAATGTACAAATAAGTTTCTCTTAATTTTAATTAAAATGAATTAATTTTAAAAGTAAATTAAATGCTTAAATAAGAAATAAATAGAAAGGAAGAAACCAATGTAATCATTTATTTATTAATTGTTTTCGATACTTCATTCAACATCACACCATATCAATTATATAAAATTATTCATTTTTAGTATTTCATTCTGTACATAATTAATTATATACTTTCATATATATATATACGCACGCACACACACATATACCGATTTTATATGTACATATACTTCTTCATTATATAATCAATTTATGAGTTTTATTTATTTCTTATATATGCGTATAAATATATATATATATTTATTTATTTATTTATTTATTTATTTATTTATCAATGTTTATATGTATATGTACGTCATTTATAGACGTTATCCTTTCAACATTGTTCGACATTGCAACGGACATCGAAATATATTTATCCATCTATCTACTTCCTCCTCACCACCTCTCCTTCACCATTACCATTGCTGGCAGGACTTGATACGCAAACGAGGACTCACGGGAGCCGGCGAAGCGCAAAACAAGAAACGAAAGCAAAATCCGTTCGATCGGATGCCCGTAAAATTACGTTCCAGGGAAATCGTACTTTCTAAGAGTCGTAAAGGGAAGAAAAAAAGAGAGTATGAGAAAGAAATAGAAAGAAAAAGAGAAAGAGAGAGGGAGTGGTACTGTAAAAAAGAGACAAGGGTAACAAACAGTGTCTTGTATTTCAAACGTTTCGATTTACTTCTCAACCCACATAGATACCTTTCCAACAAATTCTGTACCTTCTCTCGTCATTTCCTGTATTAATTTAGCATTGAGCTCAAACAATTTCCAATAATTTTATTATCGAACCATACCTACGCCATTATTTATCATTTTCACTATTTTTTTTATATCTTTACGAATGTGTAATGAACAGAGAGAGAAAGAGAGAAAGAGAGAGAGAGAGAGAGAGAGAGAGAGAGAGACAGGGTCAAGTAGACGTAAAATGATGAAGAAAAAAGAGAGAGACGAAGAGACAAACAAACAACAAATGAAAGAAGAAGAGAGTCACGCACGCAGATACAGAATGTTAAGAGTAAGAAAGACACACACATACATACATACATACATACATATCATATACAAGCACAAAATAATAAAAGTAAGAAAGAGGGAGAGATATAGGGCGAAAGTAAGATAAAGAGACACAGCATACATACATACATATGTATATACAGGTAGAGAATGATAAAAGTAACAGAAACACAAAGACATGGAATGAAAAGAGAAAGGAGAGAGACATATAGATAGCAAAGAAGGAAGAAAGAAACAGAGAGAGAGAGAGAGAGAGAAATCTTATTAGAAATATCGTTCCTCTCGATCGTATTCCTTTTCAAAGAAGGGACTAAGAGACGAGATTAAGTCGACGAAGCGCGTGAGAGCAATGGTGGTACAACGCTTTCGGTTAAACGAGCACGATTTCTACAAGCTTCTCTCTCTCTCTCTCTCTCTCTATCTATCTATCTATCTTCTTCGTTTTCTTCTTCTTCTTCTTCTTCTACTTCTACTTCTACTTCATCTTCTTCTATTACTTCTATTTCTTCTTCTTTTTCCTTCTCTTCTTCTTCTTCTTTTTCCTCTACTTCTACTTCTACTTCTATTTCTTACGTTTTACGATAAGGTGCTTTACGAAGTACCACGTGATCCTATTTCGATCGAGCTTGGCACGATTTACGATTTATTTCGTTCAATGGGATACAACGTGAAAGATCATGAAATAATACGACTCCGAGCGAATAAGTATACCATTAATGGGAGTTAATGTTTATGTTAAGATCCTATGGGAATTTTAGAGTCCGTCTTATTAGGTTTTATATTGTTTTGTTTTTTCCTTTTCGATAATTAAAATGTAAGCGTGGTCGTTAACATGAATTAGATATTAAACTTTTAGGTTTTTATTTTTATTTCGTTAAAGACATCTTAATATGAACGAATATTCAGAATTTGTATATAACAAATAATACTTGTATATGATAAATAATGCAATAATGATAATAATATTGTATCGGACAATGTGAATAATTGTTAATAATTGACTATAGTTAAGGTAAAATGACTATAGTTAAGGTAAAGAAATAGTTTGTAACCAATTATTGTAATCATTTTTAGTTTTTACTGGTAAGGAAAACAAATAATTAATTGTACTTTTATAGTATGCAAGATAAATATCGACGAAAAAATTATGGAATTTGTTTCAAAGTTTATAGAATTTAAACAATAACATTATTTAAGAACAATATTTTCAAATTGCTGTGCATGAGATATTGTTTAATTGTAACAATTATATATTAACAATTTTAAATACGATCGAATCAATAAATTTCTATAAAGAAATTTTCGATCAGATCATTATACTGATCGAGATTAATATAATTAATATATCGATTCAACTGTTTATTAATTCAAAACTAACGATCGCGTAGGAAACTGTTATTATGAGATATAGAGGTGACGATAAGGTAAATTGAATTTTTGTAATCTGTCTCATGTTTTTCTTTCATGCCTAGAAGTTATTGTTGATCATCTCGACATTCTCTGACCTGTTAGGTCACTTGAGTTATCGTCGAAGGCAGTTAGAGTGTAGACAGCATGCGGTACGTATATCTGTTCTTTATATTATTAGATATTTCTACAGATTTTTATTATCGCATATTTTCTTTCCTCATTTAATTATTACTCATATGTTATTCCTTATTTTCATACGATATGAACAGGACAACTTCATAAATAATTTATATTTGCTACTTTATTTGTTCCACTACTTAGAACATCCGTTGAAGTGTTCTTACAGAAACCGCAATATCACATAATTGTATCCAATTAAATTGAATGACATTTATAATATTATAAGCTTACTTCTTTGCCCATTAAAATGAAAAAATACCGTATAGAGGCTTGATATCTCGTGGGAAATAACTCGAATAAAAAGTTATTTCAACTCGATGAATTTCAAACAAAAAGAAATTCGATATTAAATGGCTCCAATTCGAATAGAATACGTTAATTGTATAAATTTTTCTCAAATAACACTTGCTTAACAATATACATATATACATATATATATACCTACATATATCTATTTTTCAGAAGTCGTTTAACGAGCAAATCTTATTGTAGGATTCTTAATGTATACATACACACATATACAATATTTATATTTATATACATCCATCTACATGGTACTAATAATACTCATATATTATAACGTATAAAGGACGAAGATTTCTCTTCTCGCTTTATTTTAAAATGACCTATCTGTGAGATAGTCGTGACGTATATAGATCATGTCGGTGCAAATATGAGCGTATAGGATACGAAGGTTCTCTCGAGTGTCATGTATACGTAACGAGACAGGAGAGATCACATCCAAGGGAGCTTTTGGCAAAGAACTCCCTCCCTCCCTCTCTCTCTCTCTCTCTCTCTCTCTTTCTTTCTCTACCTATATCTCTCTCTTCTCTTCCCCCCGCCCTCTCTCTCTCTCTCTCTCTCTCTCTCTCTCTCTCTCTCTCTCTCTCCTTTACACGACACAACGCCGAATACGACGAGTACGACGACGACAAGGAAGAAGATGATGGTGTCCGCATCGTGACGGTGGTAGTAAAATAATATTTCAAAGCGTTAGCAGAGAGGCTGTCGGCTTCCTCGTGAAATAGTTGATATCACTTGGGCGAGAATGGCGGACTAGAACGGAAAAGCTAAGATTATTTCCCGGCTCGTTGGAACCATTTCGCGGAGTGTATTCCGTTAGAGCAACACGGTTCCGCGGTTCATTGTAAATTTAATAGTTATAAATGGTCTTCTCTTATCTCATGGTAACAGGACGGCAATATCAAAAGAATATCCAACAATGTCGCTTATTATATTACGTTAAAGATCTTCCTTCGAATGTTCATTTGATTTTAATGATTATAAAAATAATTGTTAGATAGTTTTTTTTTCGTTCTTCTTTCTTTTTTTATTTCTTCCTTTTTCTTCTTGTTTCGTCGAATAAAGTCGCATAAGAAGGATGTTATTTTGTAAAATGCATTTTTCGTTTCGTTTTGTTAACTACTTATGGATTAGATCAATTTAGAAATATTTTATAAAGTATAGTAATACTTTGTATATTCTTGTATATCATTATTATATTGATTATTTTTTTCTTATATTTATTTATTCATTTATTTTATATTAATTGATACATTTTGTATAACGCACGGATGTATAATTTATATATAATGTTTTATAATAGTGATTAATGTTACGAATATGATGTGAATTTTGGACGCTATATAAGGACGAGATAATTATGCCTACTTAATAATTAATGTGATATATAAATTATTTTTTTTTTTAATTAATTACACATAGATAAACGTCAATTTATTATCATTAGAGAAAAAGAAATGTCCTTGATTAATACGGTGATACAAAAAGAATTTTTTTTTCATCTTTTTTTCTTTCTAATCGATAGTTTTAAGTTCGACTTTTTGTTCACTCTCCTCGTTCCACTACGCTACACACGAGCAATTTAATTGCAATATGATGCTACACATTCCTTATTCAGAATCTGGAAACATTACTTAATTAATATGGCCATCATTGTGCAGCTTCGGCCGTCCGTGTATTTTACGCTCGATCGAATTTCACTTAATTATCTCTGCATTACTCAACATTAATCGGATATAACCCGCACGTATTTGCCGATTTGTAAAACCATCCTTTGCGATATTATTTATTTTGCCATTCATATAGAATTTTATATAAATATATACATTTATTACTATATTTATTACTATATTTTTATTATGAAGAAAATCAAAGAGAAAAAAAAGAAGTAAAACGAAATTATCGTAAAAACGACAATTCTTAATATAATATTTACATTTCATTAACTTTTGTCAAATCTGATTTAACGTGTAATTAAAAAATCGTAATCATTTGATATTTTATTTCCACTAACACTTTATTTCCATTATATAACGTGTACTTACGTATATGTATTTTATTATTATGTATTTAAATCTAAAAAAAATACATATATGTAGTATATATAATATAATAGTATATAAAACTAAAAAATTTGCATTGTAATATTTCGTTTATTAGTAAGTGCGAAATATTAAATACATATCATATTACAATTTACTTGAATACTTTAAATTAATTGATCCACGATGTTTACAAGATAAAATAATGGAGTATATTGATACAAGGAGAAAGTAAAACAAAAAGAAACAAAAAGCAATAAAATTCTATTTTCTTCTATTCCCATTGATGTTTCTTGTTTTCCTTTTTTTTCACTTTAGAGCATCGTTCATCTTCTTTTTTTGTGTTAAATTTCGCATACTCATTTATTACCATTAAGATATCGATTATGTGCCGTGAATAACAAACGAAGGCAATTCTTTACGATTATTTTCGTGGATCATAGTGATCGTAGAAAGGATTCAGATCTTACGTTTATAAATGTCGTAAACGTTTATCCGTTGCGACCATAAACGTTCGTACGAATCGAATCGCTTTTTCGTCTCTTCGAAATAACGAACGAAGATAAAGGGTAATAAATTTAACGTTCCAGTAGTAAGAAGTTTAATCCTAAACGTCGAGATGCCGGGAAATTTGAATTTGGTCGTGTAAGAAAGAGAAAGACAGAATGATATTTCGATGTCTTTCGTAGTGAATAGTATTATAGAATGATCGTCGACGAAACGAGAGTAATAAAATTCACATAGAATCCATTCTATCGTACACATAAAACAGGCAGACGGACGGACGCACACATACACACACATATAAACATTGTTTTTATCCTTTTTAAATTGAAAAACTTAATAACATTGTGCCTTTTAGTTTACAATTCCTCGATTTTTTGTTTCTTTCGTAGGATAAATACTAATTGTGGATATTGTTAATTTAAATGCCTTCGATTATTAAAAGAACATCTTATAATAATTACTTTGTTAACACTAGAACTACCGCACCAGTCAAAATGACTGGTTTTACAATTTCATTATAAAATTCCTATTTCGTGTTACATTTTTTGTCGAAATAATGACTTTTGCAGGGTTAGGTAATGGTTGTATAAAATGAATTTTATTTTTAGATAACTTACACAGAATTCGAGTTAATTTTGTCCTACCTACTTCTACCAAAACCAGTCAAAATGACTGGTCTTTGAAATAACGTAAAAACAGAATATTTTTTTATTTATTAAATTATTACTATCTTATAAAAAGTATTTAAGGTTATGGAATTACGAATATTTAATGTCAACTATAACAAATACAATATAATTATGATAATAACATCTATAATAATACTAACAAGTACAACTGGTACTTTTCAAAGTGGAAAAAAGCTTTAGAAACTATTTCCTGAAATCGACACAGTTGATTAAATATTTAGATGAATCTTCTGGTTCTTTGTTACAATATTTTCTTATACCACAACTTATTTGGCGATAAAACATAAAGAATCATAGCCGTAGGTAACATAACAATATTAATCGATGCCGTTTCACGCGATTATTCTGTGTACCACAGTCATTGGAAGAGGATCTAATTTTTTGTAACATAACGATGTTTTATAAGTCCAAAAAATGGCAAAACGTATAAAAACCTCGGAACGTTTGCTGAAACTAAACAATATTCCAATAGAATGTTCCGATATCGAGGATGAAGATAGCGAATCGGAAGAAAATGAAATACTTTATAGTGAAAATAATGATAATGAGATTGTAGACCATGAACAAGTTGAGGAGTCCTCGGACAGTGAATTAGAAAGTATTATTATAGATGTTATTATCATAATTATATTGTATTTTTTATAGTTGGCATTAAATAGTTGTAATTCCATAACCTTAAATACTCTTTATAAGATAGTAATAAGTTAATGAGTAAAAAATATTCTGTTTTTACGTTTTTTTTAAAGACCAGTCGTTTTGACTGGTTTTGGTAGAAGTAGATAGGTTTCTTTCCGGTAGTTCTAGTGTTAATGATATAATAAGTAATAATATGCTAAGATATTATTAAGAATTAAATGCTAAGATGTTATTAGAAAATTGATAATAATTGTAGAACAATGTTATTAGAAGTAATATTAGAAATTAAGATAGGATGAGCGATAAGAAAATGTTATATCATTAAAACAATTACGTTTGACGTAATGAAAATAACAAGAATAATAATAATAAGATCAAATTATAAAAAAGTATGAATATTTCTTTTGATATCTTCTAAATAAAATATTTAATAAATTTTATAAACAATTTCGAACAAATTACGATTACAAAACAATTAGTTTAAAGAGGCGAAATAAATTCTAACGAGACAATATTAGGGGTTTTGTCTAAAGACTATTATATAAGGATTTCAACATCTCATCATAAAGATATCTGATGATTAAAAATATTGACGTTTTCCATCTGAAAATTTAATTTCTTACTAATCGTATGACTAATATATTTTAGAAATCTAAAATACGCTTTCGACGATATTAGATGAGATAACTATTATACTCCTGCTAAGAGTAACGTGATCTTTCGAAGTTCATTCGCTTATTATCGTAGAAATTGAAGACTTCAAGTTATTAATCAGGATACAAGATGATACACGAGTAGAACTTGAATAGTTTACGCTAACTGAGAATTCAGTGGAAAATGATTATTAATCTTTTGGGACTTTAAACTCGCACGGACTTCTAGCGTGTTACATATGTATGCATGTACTTATGTATTTAAAATTTATTAATTGCAATTTGTATATTTTAGGGTATCATTTAATAAAACACCGTGAAATTACACATACAAATACACAATTTTCGATAATAAATTATTCGTTAACGAAAAGTATTTTAGAACGAAACTTCTATCAAATTTCTACTTAGACACATCGTTCGCTAAACATTTCCAAATCTTGAAGTTTACTCATTAAAAGTTTGATCAATTGATCGAATAACGATGTCGATATAAACGTACTATATTTATCTACGATTGAATTTAAAATTAATGCCAAGCAAAGATCGAACGACATTAAAGTCGTGGAAACATACGTTCAACGTTCGAATTAAATTCGGGAAGGACAGTATATCTTTCTCGAGCATCTTCCTTCTTCTCTTGCTCTCGGGTTATATCGTGGCCGTTCAGCAAACAGAAGGAAACGTCTTAATTCCTCTTTTGTCTTCCATGTAATGACCAACACATACAACATTTGTGTTAAGAGACGCTATACATATATTTACAGAGTGAGAAATAAACAGAAAGAGAGAGAGAGAGAGAGAGAGAGAGAGAGAGAGAAAGAGAAAGAGAGAGAGATCGAAAGAAAGAAAATATATAATAAGAACTCAAGGGTATATTAAAAAATATATATTTACACTATAAATTTATTATCAATGCATATCTAATATATTGAATATGTTAGTATTATATATAATAAGAATTAATTTTAGTCTCTTACCCTATACATATATATATATATATATATATATATATATATATATATGTATATAATATGTATGTAAGTGTATATATATATATATATATATATATATATATATATATATATATATGTATATGTATGTGTGTAAAAAATATTCACTAATTATTTTCGACGAACTAATCGACAAAATAATGTTCTTTTTTTTCTTTTGTTTTCTTTGTCAAAAATGTATATAATAATTATTTTATCTATGAATATATATTATATGTATTAATTATATTAATATATAAAATATATATATAAAGAGAAAAATAAAAGATGAAGAGAATATTTAATAAAAAATAAATATTTATGTTGCAAATTTATCAACAGCGTACATCTATTATATCGATAATATTTATATTACGTGTAATAACAATTAATTAATATGTAATTTTATTTTAATCATTTATATTGATATTTTTGTGAATAGTTCAGTTTTTAATTCAGCTGTTTTAATTTTGACGCAATAGAATAAGACAGAGAGAAAGAGAGAAAAAGAGAAAAAAAAATGGAGACAGTTGACAGTTATACAGACGGACGGACAGTTTAGATGAAGAAGAAGAAGGAGAACAGAAAGAGAATTAAAGAAGAATAAGAAAACGTAGTCGCTATTTGTCCTGCCGAGGGTAAATCATTGTAGTCGAAGCAAGTTCGAGGATAGTTCGGAGGTGGGACGACGAAGACTCGGCAAACATTCGTTTCGGTACCGGCCGAAAGAGTTTTCCCGTTGAGTTTTCGTCTCGAACGAGGACGAAGAAGGAGGAGAGAAAAGTAGGAGTAAAAGTGCGCCGGCCTGGAAGAAAGAGATAAATTCGAACGTTTAAAGACTTTCGAGCCGCGACTTTTTCGATTCTTCTTCTTCTCCTTCTTCTTTTATTTCTTTTTCTTTTACTTCTTCTTCTTCTTCTTCTACTTTTACTTCTATCTCTATCACTTTCTTTCCTTCTTCTTCTTCTGGACTTATAGTATTCGAACATTGCGATGGATCTTATTCCGGTACATCGCATATACAGGGTGGATCAATATTTGTGATTTTGATTCCTTTCGAGGAAAGAAATCAGAATTTTCAAATACAAACATATGTATATATATACATATACAACTAAGTACATCATAAAAACAAAAGAATATATACATGTATATATATATTATATATATATATAATTATATATTATTTAATATATATATATATATATATAATAATATTATTATATATATTATATATATAATATATATTATACATATATAATATTTAATATATATATATATTGAATATATGTATACTATTATTAATTTTTTAATTAATGTTTTAATTATTAAGTATATTATTATATATTTATATATTTTTCTCTTTAAAAAAAAAAAAAAATTCAATCGATATCGTAGAATACATTTTTCCTTAAACCACGACGTTTACTTCTTTTTTAAAACATCAATAATTGAAATTATTGGTAAATCAAGTGATTAACTACAACTCTCATACAACAAAGAATTTAAATTCTCCATTACGAATGAAATATTTACAAAAGAAATCATCTTCTTTCCTCGACTATACCATGATTAGATATACCGGGTCATCCTTTATAAATAGATATATTTCTACATATATATACATATATACATATATATACATATATACATACATATATATATATATATATATATATATATATATATATATATATATATGAATAAATATAGTTACAACGAGGTTATGGCTAAGGTTTGTATTAGTAGTGGATATGTATGTGTGCCTCGAGGCCCCGCATTGGCAATTTGATGTCGACGATGCAGTTTCGATTTATCGATATGCCTCTTCTTAAACCTTTTCTGAAAGACCTTCTATCTCTTTCTATCCCCCTTTCCCCTCGGTCTCGAGCGAAGCCGAGAAGTTCGCTCGTAAATTGCCAACTTTTCAATAAGTACTTCCATCTCTTTCTCACTCCCATTGCGACCATTCTCTTCTTCTCTCTTTGGTGAAACGATAAAAGGGATGAAAGGGAAAGACTCGTCCACCCTCTCTCCCTCCCACCATTCTCACTTCCTCCTTCTCTCTCTCTCTCTTTCTCTCTCTATCTATCTATCTATCTATCTATCTATCTATCATTCTCTCTCTCTCTCTCTCTCTCTCTCTCTCTCTTTCTCTCCCTCTCTCTCTCTCTCTCTCTCTCTCTCTCTCTCTCTCTCTCTCTCTCACTCGTAGGAATCCGTCACCGTATTTCAATTATCCGAAGGAAATATCTTTCCGAGAAATTCTGTCGATAAAGTAGAAATCTATGCATTTAGATAACAACAGAGATAATTGTGGTCTTCCTAACGTTTGTAAAAAAAATGTTGATAGTTAAAACATACGTAAGGAATGATTTAATTCCAACTTCTTTTCTTCCCCCTTTTTTTTATACAGATATAAGAACGAACTTAAATAAACGTAAAAATCTGATGAATTGCGATTTGGTATTTGGCGTACGATTAATTTCATTTGAATTTATAAAATGACCAGTTCTCATATTATATTTTAATATGCGATAGTAAAATTGACCGTGTAATAAGTTAACATACGTAATTTGGAAGGTTTTATATATTCAGATATTAGAGCTGTGATCAAAATTCTATTTATATAAATAATAAATGTAATGAATTCTAATACAAGGAATAATGATCAATTGATCGAAAGAAATTCTGAATTGGCTCAGATCTCAGATTATAAATCACTTCTGATTTCGTTCTAATCGATAGAATATAATTTTTAATTGCCTTTTTTCTTTCTCTCTCTCTTTCTTTCTTTCTTTCTTTAATTTTTGCAATTCAAGCTAGACTGTAAAAATGTTGGTTTTTAAGTTTAAAAGCTCAAACGTTATTAAAATCTTCGTAATATTTATTTCAAATAAGCATTCCACATGCTATGTATTTTTTAATATTCCAAAAAGTAAAAAAAAAAATAATAGTAAATGCATGACTACGAGGCTCGCTTTATGTTGGTATACAATTCTATTCAAATTTTTTCAACAAACATTTACTAGGTCGAATTTTATCGCTAAAGGATGTTGAAATCCAACGGAATACCCATCTACCACATTTCGTAAATCGTAATTCGAGAATAGCTTTCAGTGTACTCAAGAGAAACGTACATACGTTGGTCGGTGTATGTGTATCTAAAAGCAAAGAATGATTTTCCGATGGAATCTTTGACCAAGAAAAATATACATTTTTACGTTGTAAAAGTTGAATACGAAAATTTGTTCGGAATCGCAACGCACTTTCTTGAATTTTTATTATTTTATCTATATCCATTTATTGTGTATTTTATTATATTTTTAAAAAGCATGTTATTTGCCTATATATACACATACTTTTACAATATATACATTTTATTTATCTGTCAGAAACAAATTTTCTCTTGCTCGTTCGATTCATATAGTTTTTGTTTTTATTTCAAGTTGATCATCATACCGGTCATGTGCTACCTACCTATTTTAACAATAAAATTACTTTATACTGATATCGCAATTTTGTGTATTGTGGCACGTCCACGTGAATTAAAAAAAAAAAAAAAAAAAGAAAGGAAAAAGATTAAACAAAACAAAATATACAGTCGCGTAATGTTTTTTGAAAAAATTATTCACCAGTAATAATAAAATAGTTCGGCGGACGATATTCAGTAAGTCGGAGAAATATTCGAGCATTTCAAAATTAAATAACTATTTCTTTTTTTCTTAGATATAAGACGTAATAACGTTGTTCATTTCAAGCTGTTCAAATGTACCTTTATTTATCTCTTTTTCATTCTTTCTTCAAATATTCAATTTCATTTATTTAAAAACATTACATTTTCCTTGGATATTTCTTTAATCGTTTTTTGAATCGAACAATTAATCATCGTCAGATCAACAATTGTTTCCTTTTGTCTTTTCTTAATTTTTCGAATCGTCGATTTCATTTATTACCAAAATTTTTTCTTTTTCTTTCTTTTCCTTTTCTTCTTTTTTTGTCTAAAAAAACGACCAACATTCAACCACATAATTACTAAGTATATATGTGATAAAAGTTATATACGTATAATTAAACGAAACGAAACATACGATAATTAAGAATAACAATGGTCGATTGGTGAGAAAAAGACGTCGTACAATTTAATAAATTAATAAAATAATATCGAATATATAATGTGTATTAAATCCGTTATGAAATCTGTATAAAATTCGATAAGTTTCTCAGATCGTAATCATATTGGAAATAGTTATCGTTCGTAACGGAGACGGGCATCGTGTCATCGGCATCCAAAAGAGACAGGAGGAGGACACAACGAAGGAAGACGGAAGGAACGTAACTGCAGGAGCTAGGAGACAGGTTCAGCCTGTATTACAGAGGGAGCATGTAATACCAGGAAGACAAGGGAGCCATGTAATATCGAGGAAGTTGCGTTAGCAAAGCTCTCCTTGTCTCTCGTCGAGTTGCCACCGGGAGAACCTTGCTTCCACGCATCATGGTCTTGGAGAAGAGCATGCATGGAAAGTTCTAAGAAAGAGAGAGAGAGAGAGAGAGAGAGAGAGAGAGAGAGAAGGAAATAGTAGAATCCTTAGCTAACATGTTTCCCAACGTTGTTTCACGTATTTCCTGTGATATAAACGATCCTGAGCGACAACAACCAACAAAGAAAATGATTCTCGTCCTTCTCTTCTCTAGTTTTCCTTGATTCTGAAGGAAGATTCTTAGTGTAAGATGTAGAGATTCGTTCAAGAACAATCGACCGTAACATATATAACAGAGGTACGAAGGAAGGAAGGAAGGAAGGAAGGAAGAAACGAACGAAGATTTTGCGGAAATTGAATCTATGCGTGTTCGAATCTTTATGGTGGTTTTGGTTGAAATGAGAAAAAGGAATTCTTTAAAGATTGGATTCACTCGGCCGTATGATCGATCTGTCATGTCATTATGACGAACGGTCTTTTCTATATCTTTTATTCTCTATCCGTCTCTCTCTCTCTCTCTCTCTCTCTCTCTCTCTTTCTCTCTCTTTCGTATTTTTGAATTCTAGATTTTAAGTATTAATTTATTTTATTTTATTGTAGTTTTCTGTAAGTATTCCAAAACATTAATAGAAAATTTTTATTGTTCACCTTGAAACAGATCTGATAAATAATAAATACGTATTATTAAATTTTATAAGAGATATTCACAAAAGCTTTATTAATATCGTATGTAAAACATCGACATGCATTATGATTTACACTTTATATACAACATTTTATATAGAAGAATATTTTATGCACAACATTGTATTTATATAGAATATTACATTACAATATGTAGATTATTTTTCTCCAGACATTGTACGTTCAACATAATATTATCGATAACGTTATATGTCTAGAATCGTATAGATAAAACTTTCGTTTTCGATTTAACATAGGAAAATGAGAAATAATATTGTTGAAAGTTATTTTTTTTTTTTAATTATTAAAAAATTATATTCACCTGGCTTGTTTTCTGTTGATTTATTAATTAAATAAGTTATTATTAATTATTATTAAATTTGTTATATTTAAATTGTATATTGAATTTTAAATTGATTATAATATTCCGGTTTATTGTTTTCTCCTAAATATTAGAAGAATTTATCATTTAAAAATAATATATCTTGTAACGTTTGAAACTATCTGTAGTGAGCGAACTTACATCGCCGCTCGGTTAACTCGAACTATTATCTATAGGAATTTAATCAAGTTTTCGAGCAGGTATTATTAAATCTTTCAACTCTTGGTAAAGTAGTGAAACGACTAGGTTTGGGTCTGACGGTTGATGGAAACAATACGTGCGCAGTATGTCGACCAATTTGCAATCGTTTTAAAATCTGACTGGGATGTTCCATATTTTTTTTCTCTTTTCTTTTTTTCTACCTCATATCTCCTCCTTTTTTATTTCCTGTTTTTTTCTTTCTATCTTCCCTTCTTTCTTTCTTCCTCTACGTTGAATTTCAGATTATGTGAGAGAAAAATGTCAAAAGGGAGAAAAAGAAAGAGGATAGCTCGCTTATCGTTTATCTTCGTATTTTTCCTGTCTTTTATATTTCTCTCTCGATACGTGTCACATTATAGCTTTTTAAAATCATATTTGAAATGTGTCTGTATATATATATATATATATATATATATATATATATATATATATATATATATAGGATGTTACACAAATAGGACTTATTTTAGAACTAAAAAAAAATAGATTTCGAGATATCCGAATATCATTTGACACTACCATATTCCATATTTGTTCATTATCAACATTACTAAGGTATTTTGTTTCATTTCCTCTCTGTGCTATAATATACGAAAGAAACAGCAACGGTTTATTAAAAAAGAGTAAGTAAAATCCGCAAAGAAAAATAGAGTAATAGGGATTATTGTTCAACTATAATTTTACTTTTTTTATTGGTGAAGAAGGAAAATTAACAATCGTACTTTCATAACACGCAAAAAAAATCTTTTCTACGAAGAAATTATATAATTTCAGAAGAACAATATTATTGTTTAATTTTAATAATTTTATATTAATAATTTTAAAAATGATGGAATTAATTTTTTTGTTTCTTCTTTTCGGTAATTAAAGTGATTAATAATTAATATGAGCTAGATTTTAAAGTTACAAGGTTTTCGTTTCCATTCCACAAGAAACATCTTTATATAAATATTCAGAATTTGTATGTAATAAGTAATACTTTATTAATAATAATCTTTTATCGAACAATTATAAATAATTGACTGTACTCAGTGTATGATATGTAAAGAAAGAGCGAATAATAAAGATTATTGTTTAACTATATTTTTATTCTAAATATTTTTCTTCTTTACTAAAAAAGACGAAAATAATTAATCGTAATGTAAGATAAATATTGACGAAAAAATGATAGAATTTGTATCAAAGTTTATAGAATTAAACAATAACATAGACGTTTCATTTAAACACAATATTTTCAAAATTACTTTGCATGAGATATTGTTTAATTATAACAATTATATATTAACAATTTTAAATACGATCGAATCAATAAATTTCTACGAAGAAACGCCAGATCATTTTCGATCGATCATTATATCGATCGAGATTAATATAATTAAAATATCGATTCAACTGTTTATTAATTCAAAACTAACGATCGCGTAGGAAACTGTTATTATGTGATATAGAGGTGGCGATAAAGTAAATTGAATCTTTGTAATCCGTTTCATGTTTTTCTTTCGTTCCTAGAAGTTATTGTTGATCATCTCGACATTCTCTGATCTGTTAGGTCACATGAGTTATCGTCGAAGGCAGTTAGAGTGTAGATAGCACTCGGTACGGATATCTGTTCTTTATATTATTAGATATTTCCACAGATTTTTATTATCGCATATTTTCTTTCGTTATATAATTATTACTCATTTGTTATTCCTTTTTTTCCTATATATATATATATATATATATATATATATATATATATATATATATATATACACAAAAACAACTTTATATTATATTTATTTTTATTACTTAATTTATTTCATTGATTAGAACATCATCATCATCATCATAATCATCATCATTATCATACCATTATCGAAATCATGTGAAATAATATCGCACAGATCAATCCTTGATAATTATTATTACATTATTTGTGCATTTTATTATCATAACATTGTTTGCATTATTATCGACGATATGTCTGCACTTATTGCATTATTTGAAATAGTTCAAAATCACTAGTTCATTTAGTATTATTATTCGCATTTGTTGTGAACACGTTGTTATCGAATATAATCTTATATCTATAATATTTATCAATTGATTTATAATGTTCATCAATATTCTGATCTATTAAAACTTCGTTATATATTCTTTTCAATTATTCTATTATCTATGTTTTTCGATCTCAAGCATTGCTTCCACCATACAATAGTTCTCTTCGTTTAATTCGTGCAACAAAATCAGAAACTTCGAAGAAGAACCGATCGATTGAATAATCAAATTTATCAACATTTTAAAAAACCTTATTTGCGTACGTTTCGCGTTCTAGTTAAATTGGAAGTCGACAATTTACGGATATCACCGGGGAAAACGGGAAAAAGGGAGAATGTTCGAACAATGGGAACATTTAGCGAGCATATCAGGGAGAAGAGCGAGTAGAAAACTTTCCCTAGCTAGCGATTTCCTAAATTCCCTTTGGAGATTTTTACCTACGCCCGCATTAAAGTTTTCCGTTATAAAAGAAAGAAATATATATATATATATATATATATATATATATATATGGATAGAAAGATAGATGGATTGATAGATAGATAGAGAGATAGATAGAAAGATAAATACAAATAGTTCAAAGGAATCTATCCTCGTTATTTATTCGTGTCTGCAGATTTAATCGATTTGGTCGATACTCTCTCTCCCCCCCCTCTCTCTCTCTTTTACACTCACTCTTTCTCGTCTTTGCTGAGAAACCAGTTACGTCGTTTGCGAACTAAATGGCGCATAGAAAATTTGTCCCATTGTGGTGGTCGGTATGCATTTTCGGAGTGATTTTATTCGCGAAAAGGCAGTTATATTTAAAGCTCGCGAAAAGTCTAATCTCGGCTTTATTTCAATGACCATTGTCTCCGCAAAGCTCGTTCAGTTAATCCCGTCGGTGTTGTTTCGTAAAACTTGCCTGTTCCGCGAGAGGCAATAGCGGAAAATTAATTAGCTTCTCAGTCTCTCTCTCTCTCTCTCTTTTCTTCCCAGGTCTTCATCTTCTCTCTCTCTCTCTCTTTTTTTCTCTTTCTCTCTCTCTCTCTATCTATCTCTCTCGTTTCTCTTAGTTCTCTTTCTCTTTTATTCTATTTTCTTCTCTTTCCTTCTTCGTTTCTTTCCAAGTTTCGTGTCAACGAAGTCTCTTCTTGGTTTATTACCTCTGAAGGTAAATAAACTTCTTTTCGTAATGATCTGTGAGATGTAATCAAAAATAAATACGAGGAATTGAGAGAAAGAGAGAACGGGGAAATTAAAAAATATGTTGATAAGAATATTTACGAATGTTGACGTGGTATTAGTATAATAATAATATCATTTTGTAATTTTAAAGAAAAAAAAACAAAATATTAGTTATATATATATATATATACATATATGAATACACACACACACATGTGGAATAAGAAGTGAATTCGTTAAATAAGATAATCCATTACAAGGTTTTGTTATATCTAATTATTATTTTACATTTATATTATTTTTTATATTATAGACAATTATTATTTAATATTAATATCACCAGTAAAGGAAAATTATTCTTATGAAGAATTCAATTAAGAAATGAATCAAAAAGAAAAAAAGAAAATGGAGTACACTAAGCAGTGAATTATTATTTCACGTTTCTTAATTATTATTTCACGTTTATATTATCTATTATTTGTATTAATATCGTACAATCCATGTCATCGAAAGCAATAGAAAATTATTCTTATTAACAGTTCAATCAATTCGATCGAATATTATAAAAGAAATGACGACTGAACATTTTTGAAACTTTTATGAATTTTCTTCTTTTATTCTCTCTCTCTTCCTCTCTCTCTCTTTCTTTCTATCTATATATCTATCTACCTTACTTTTACAAATCATTTGGTATTCCGAACGGTTCTTATTTAGCATTAATGTCGTCGTCCATTGAATTCAAAGTTCCTATAAAACTTCCAAGTTTGAACTTATGGAAAACGTATTCATCGCTGTTTCGATCAAGATAAAGAAGAACACATAATCGATGATAAGAAAGTTACTCAGTATTGCTCTCCCTCTCTCTTATTCTCTCTCTCTCTCTCTCTCTCTCTCTCTCTCTCTCTCTCTCTCTTTCTATCTCTATCTCTTTCTATCTCTATGTCTATGTCTGTGTCACTCGGCAAGTAAACCAACATAGTTACTTTACTTAAACCCACTTGAAAACGATACAGTTGAAAGAGAGATAGAAATAGAGAAATAGAGATAAAGATAGAGGAAGAAGGTTTACTTAATCCTCCCTCGTTGCGGTCGTTTCGCGTGATCATGAGGCCGTATAATTAGGGTAGTCTAAAGTAATTAAGTGGATCATATCTGCGTCCGAGATGGGAAACTCAGTTCAAAATCGGCTTCACCGTCCACGACTTCCGTTCCCTTAAAATTTAAACGAGCCCTCTAGTTCTCGAAGAAACTCGTATCGCGAATTATTCATTATACACTAAGGTCAGTTGAATTTTTTTTATCACGATATGAAGACTCGTTAAGAATTCATTTATTAGTCATTTTCAATTACGAATTAACGAGGTATGTATATGCATGTATGTCTAGTTAATATAATAGTTCTCTTAACTTTGGCCAGATAAAATATATTTTTAAAAATTGAAACTACGAGTATTTGTTAAAGGTATTATTTTTGAAAGAGATCGATAATACGATTCAATTATTTATTATTAAATCACATTTAATTATTGATTAATTGGTTTGAGAAAAAGAATGATCTTTTTTTATTAGAATATATATTTTTTTTCATTCATCAATTTTTCTTAAAAGTGTAAAATAGTTAACGTAATTTGTATCAAAGATCTTTCTAATATATGTATAAAAATATAGACCCTTATATGTAATTGCATACATATGTATATCTAATTGCTTGGATTATTTAAATTGATATTAATTAATGAACAATCGTCAATAATTTTATAACTATTAATATTGTTTCATTCTATTTGTTCTGCAATTATCAGTCAATAAAAATTAATCAATAGTTAATATTGCGCTTTTAATAATAATAAAATAATAATAATAATCTGCACTCATAAATTATTAATATTAATTAATATTGTGCGTTTAATAGAAAAAAAAGAAGATCCGTACTTCTAAATTAAAATTCGATCTTACTTTAAATTACTAAACCGCCAATATTCATAATAAAACTTATTGTTACTTGACCATCGTAAAAATAATTATTTAGTTATTGTTCGTCCATTAAAAATAAAATACGATTTCGGACAAGAAACAACAATAGGATACTTTCCGTCTTTAATAAAAACATTGTTTTTAAAATATTTATCCAAAGTTCGAATTTCTTTGTTTTCGATTGTGACGTATATACGAGCGAAGCGATAGATCGAATCTACTACGCTCTTTCACACGATTTGTATCAACGACGGGGTAATAAACGTGAAGTAGCAATAGGAAAAGAAAAAAAGATAGATAGATACATAGATAGATAGATAGAGTTCGTGTGTGAGAGAGAGATAGAGAGAGAAGAGACCGGGAAAGAATAAATAAAAAAGAATAGAAAGAAATGAAAGAATTGGAGAGAATGCAAACGCGAAGTATGTGACTCGCACCGATGAAATTCCGTGAAACGATTGTGTTACGTGATCACGTGTCGCGTTCTGATAACGTCCAGAGCTTCGACGCTATCGCGTAAAGCATATAACATACACGTCAAATGCATTGTTGGAATATGGTTTTATTATTCTTTCAAAATGCCCAGGGCTGTGTGAAAGAAAAACAAAGAAAAAACAAAAAAAGGAGAAAACAAGTCATGAGAGAGAGAGAGAGAGAGAAAGAGAGAGTGAGAGAGAGGAAAGAGAAAAAAATTTTTTATTACGAACGAAGAAAGTTTTTGACGATATAAACAAAAAATAGAAAAAAATGAAACAAAAAACGAGAAAAGGCGAAACGAAAAATAAAATTTTTATATTCTAATACCTGCAATCAATACATTGTGCACTTAAACGATTATAAGAGGGAAAGAAAAAAAATTTGCGTACTTGTATACGTTTGTAAGAAAAAGAAAGAAAAAAGAAGAAATTTTTTTTATCATTACCTTTGGCTCACAATTGATATTGTTTGCATAGACTTGAAGACAAAAATGAAAAGAAAAGAAGGAAGAAAATTATAGAGACAGGACGAAAATTTTTTTAATGAAAGTAATAAAGAAATCATAATTACGTTCGCATGTACGCA
>OU427007.1:1284518-1307018 GCA_911387935.1 Dolichovespula saxonica
GAGAGGGAACGAGAGAGATGAGAGAGAGATAGAGAGAGAGAGTTCTCCTGTGTTTACACTTGCCGAGCGCAAACAAATAAACAAAATGGAAGAAAAATAAAAAAGTACGAAAAGGGAACGAGGAAGTATAAAAAGTTACTAGACAGGAGCTGGGTTCTAGGAAGTGGACATCACTGACTTCCAGCTGAATCATATGAACTTTCGTACAAATGATAACCTCGATCTATAATGAAAAGAAGAAATGAAAGTTGAACGAATAGAGAGAGAAAGAAAGAGAGAGAGAGGGAGAGAGAATTAAGTTGTTATTTCGTTAAATCCGAAGGAAAGAAAATATGTATATAGCTTTTGTATCGTATTTTATTTTATTATGAGAATCATTGCGTTCATAAGTTCGATAAACTTTTCTAATTTAGAATTAATTATGTTTACAACATCACCGGTAACGTGTTGTCCGTCAACATTAACAACAAGTGCAACAATTTGTAGTCTTCACAAAAAGTTTTATACGGGATTGCACAATGTAACGATGCGTTTGAAAACGAACATACAAAATTACGGGATCAAAAGGAAAAAATTCGAACAAAAGAAAAAAGGATAGAAAAAGAAGGAGAAGAGAAAAGGAAAAGAATGACGGTAATAAAGTTAAATAAAAACTTCTTTTTTCTCTTTTTTCTTGTTTTTTTTTTTGTTGTTGAATATCTTCGATAGAAATTTCAAAATTTAATTTATAAATCGGATGGCGAAATTGTACGTTAAAAACAATTCGAATGTTCTCGAGATACGTTAACAAGAGGAAACGAGATTGTTATCGATAGGAGGATAGATAGATAGTAGGAGAGAGAGTCGTCGAAAATAAAAAGGAAAGAGAGGGGGCGATGGGAGCGAGGGCGGGAACGGGAAGGGTAGAGAGGGAAGGGGGAAAAATATTCGTAGAACGGTGGAATAACTCGATATTGGTCGACGATAGTATCGATAGGCTCGTCGAATGATCCGCCGTGTGCCACGATATCGGCTTTCCTAGCGTTATCGCGAAGCCACCGTTGGCGGGTCGTTTGAATTTTCGCACGAACGAACGGATATCGAAATGGATGAAAATGTGTGTGTGTGTATGTGTGAGCGCGCTCGAGTGCACGTTTGTATACGTTTGTTGGTGTTTCTCTTTCACTCTCCCCCCTCTCTCTCTCTCTCTCTCTCTCGATCTATCTATCTATTTATCTATCTGTCTCTCTCTCTCTCTTTCTCTCTCACTCACTCTATCTATCTTTCTCTTTATTCACGTACATTCTATGCTTCAACAGAGATTCCATTCTGCTTTTCTCTCTTCCTCTTTCAACTTTGTGTTTACGGCACAACAGTGTCCATAATCGCACGCGCCATACCTTGTTTTTCGTAACATCCTCAAAGCAAACGTTACGTTCGAAGACATAACACATTTTGTTGTTTCTTCTGTTTTTGGTAGTTTTTCTCTTTTTCTCTCTTTTTTTTTTTTTGTGTGTATGTTCATTTACCCGCGCGTATACGTATAAATTGCTCGCAAAAATATTCGTAGTATTTGTTGAAGTGACTCAAATTGGATTTTATTTTTTCTTTGTTCTTCTTTCTCTTTTCTTTTTTTTTTTTAGGAACAATTATTCAGTGCTCTACTTTCTTCCCCCTTTTCTTTTTTTGGTCTTCTTCTTCTTTTTAGGGTGCATTTAATTTCGAAAATCGACGATGGGTTGAATGCCATTAAAATTTAATTTTTTTTTTGTCAGTCAGATACGACGTTCGAGAAAAAATACAACGATCGTTTTAAATCAACGAATAATTGAGAGAAAGATAAACGTTTTGTAATGATTCATTTTCATTAAAACTATTTCTATATTTTTCGGTCAATGTTAATTTTTAAGATGGTCCGCTTGGTATATTTCAATCGATATTTATTGTTATTAAATTTTTATTGATTTTTATTGATTTTTGTGAAGAAAAAGAAACAGTTAATACTTTCGGTTAAAATTGTCAATTAATCGTGATCTTCGAATAATATTTAAAACAAATAGATACAATTATTCTTTCCAATTTCTTTTTTCGTGAAAAAAAAAAATAATGTAATACATTGTATGATGATACGAAAGTTTTTAAAATGTCTCTCATATTTCTCAACTCGTTAAATCTCTAATAATTTCAAAAGGCGGCAACTCAACGTGACTTTAATTCTTTTCCGCTTGGCGGCAAACGGATCAAAATTATTCACTCTCTTTATTCATTGTCCCATATAATGCGTCCAGCATCAAAGGGACTTTCTCTAGTTGTTTTTTCTTTCTTTTTCGTTCAATGCCTTTCTTTTTCTTTTTCGTTTCATTAATTAAACGCTGAATTAAAAGGGTTGCCAGACCGTAAAAGGATCGTTGTCATTGTTATTATTATTATTATTATTCTTATTATTATCATTATTATTATTATTGTTATTGTCGTCGTTGTTGTTGTTGTTGTTGTAATTATTGTTGTTTTTATATTCTTCTCTTTCTCCCTCCACCTCTCCACCCCCCTCTCTCTCTCATCCTCCTATTTTAAGCCGCTTTCTTTACAACGTAGGGCACTATGTACCTACATAATTCAATTTGGCTGTTTGGCAAAACATCTCTGTAATTTAGCATGATATATTTTATAATACCCGGTAGAAGTTGCCTTTCCTTTTCACCAACCATGATAATTTACTTTTCTACGCATTGTAACAGTCGTGTCAGAGAGAAGAGAGAGCCGGACTGTTCTTGGTTCAGCAAATGAAGTACATGTGTTAGACGGATATGTAACGCCAAACGAGGTACACCCTACAGCATCTCTTTCTCTTCTTTCTCTTTCTCTCTTGCTCTCTCTCTCTTGCTCTCTCTCTCTCTCTCTCTCTCTCTCTCTCTTTCATCCCCCTTACTCATTGCTCTTTTCTCTTTGTTACACATTTGACTTGTCAGGAGATAACGTGTGTCTGCTCGTGTGTGTGCATACGATGACCATGTTGTAACATCTTTCTCTTTAACTTAGGATTAATCTAAATATTAATCTGCGTTTGTTAATTTATTTTAAATTCTAATTGATATATAAACCTCTTCTTTCATATATCAATATGAAAATATGGTAACATATAAATAAGTTAAGATAATTCATTTTATTTTTTAACATGAAACAAGCTTGTCTCGCAATTTTTATACAGTTTTTTGAATCATGGTGGTACGTTTTAAAGGAGAAATATATTTTTGATTATGTTGGAAATGTTTGATCGATTCGATAAAATTAATCGGATAGATTTTTCTCTTTCTTTCTTTTTTTCTTTGCTCTTACTTTTAAACTAAGATCTAACGACATTATATTAATCTGAGGCATCACTGTAATTTATAATGAATCAAAACTCTCTCTCTCTCTCTCTCTCTCTCTCTCTCTCTCTCTCTCTCTCTCTCTCTCTTGTATAAATAACAGCTTAGAATCGAGATCAAGTTAAAATATCATAGTAATTAAAATTGCGTGATCCATTCGTCCATGATATTAAAATTTCATTCTTCTTAACTTAACTAAAAAATAAAACATATTAATTATTCTTTAATAATAGTATCATTATTATTAATACTTTTATAATAAATATTCACACTTTCTCAATATTTATTCAATTTATCTCACAGAAACATATTATCATCCTCGTTTCCCTTACCAATGAATTCCAACGTATTATGATTATTAGTATTAATAACTCAACCCAATAACAACAACACCGACAACAACATCACCGGCAACAACAACAATAACAAAAATAATAATAATAATAATAAGAAGAAGAAGAAAAAGAAGAAAGAACTTTTTACTATCTTTCCTTTCGTTTTTCCTTTTTTTCCTTTTTTACTATTTTTCTTTTTTTTTTCTTTCTTTCTTTCATTTAGCAAAGACATAAAATCGATAAATCCCTATAAATCTGTCGTTTAAATCCGCCAGCGAATCGGACCGATTAGGAAAATTGCTCGACACCATGGGAGAAGAGGGTGACACGTAGCCAGACACCGACAACGAACGAGAGAGAAAAAGAGATAGATAGATAGATAGAGAGAGAGAGAGAGAGAGAGAGAGAGAGAAAGAGAGAGAGAGAGAGAGAGAAAGAGATAGATACACACACACACACACAGGCAGGCAGGCAGGCATATATATATATATATATATATCTATAAGCTTGCACGTAGTAACCCATACGCTAACGAGGGCGTTCTCTCGTCGCGTGTGAGAGAAATACGAGGCACCCGAGGGTCACTCCTTACCCCTAGCTCTCCATTAGTGCGACAACTCGCACACACCACCGACGTAATGCCCTACCGTCCCACTTATTATAATTTGATTAAAACACCCCCGGGTCCAGCCTCGGTCATTCGTGGTTCTCTACCCCGAACCCCGAACCCCGAACCCCAAACCCCCAACTCCGAACCCCGAACCCCGAACCCCGACCCCCATCTCCCTTTCCATCCTTTCTACCCTTCTCTTCTCTTTCTTCTACCCATTCCAACTACCCCCTTGTACCCCTTACCCAAAACCACCTACCCACCACTTGTGCAACGTGTGCTCTACCCGTACGTCCACCGTTTCTATCCACCAAATGGATTTTAATAAGATTTTTCCCGACAGTTAGTTTCGCCCACGTTGTTCACGAATTAAATGTTCCGCTCAAACCTGGGAGGACTCTCTCTCTCTCTCTCCCCCCGTTTCTTTTTCTTTTTCTTTCTGATGCATTTTTCTCGTCGGACACTATTATCTGTCTCTCTCTCTCTCTCTCTCTCTCTCTCTCTCTCTGTCTCCCTCTCTCTTTTTCTTTCTACTATAAAATATTTAGAAAATAATAATAGTGTTAAAAAGTCGAAGGTTCAATGGAATCAAATGTTGTTTGGTTTCATTGTAAAATGTTAATTCTTGTTTTAACGTCGATTTTTTTGATAGAAATCTTTTTTTAAATATATATATTTAGAAATAGAATATATATACATATATATATATATATATATATATATACATATATATATATATATATATATATATATATATATATATATATATATATATATATGAAATTAATATTATTGTTAAATAATATCTTATTATTAATATATTTTTAACTTATAAGGAGTACATATATATATAATAATTAGTGTACTAATCAATGAATTAAAAAAAAGTTAGTTTTATAACAAAAAAATATATATATATATTTACATACATATTAATAAGTAATATTATCTATTGTTAATAAGGATATTAATACGCATATTATACGAATATAATCTTTGCGGATTATTTCTAATCGTAAGAAAATTCAAGCCTGAAATGATAAAAATTAAAACACTATCCTGGACGGAACCAGGAAGTGCAGAAAAAGCACGAATGGTAGGCTTAATGAATAATCACGATAGGTGGTGCCACTTAAGTCTCGATTAAAGGAATCCAAACGAGTCGCCCTTGAATCAATGTTTTTACGAGAGACATATGTAAGTAAATATTTAAGTAAAGGAGAACATAATGAACGTGTATGTACTCTAAAAAAATATTTGCCCTTGTCGCGACGTCAACGCGAGCTGATGTAAAAAGAAAAGGGGTAAGATAAAGAGAAAAGATTAAGAAAAAGGAAAAAAAGAAAAAGAAAAATACGAAGACGAAGAAGAAGAAGAAGAAGAAGAGAAAGAGAGAGAGAGAGAGAGAGAGAGAGAGAGAGAGAGAGAGAGAGAGAGAGAGAATATGAATAAACGAGGAAAAAGAAGTTAGTAGAGAGGATAAAAATAAAATAAAACAAAAAAAAAGGATTCCAGCTTCTCTATTTTAAGGTAAACTCTTCAACCCACCCTCCCTCTCTCTTCCTCCGCACCATCTCTTTCCTACTTTTTCCTCTTATTTATATACATACACTGTGTGTGTGTGTGTATATATATATGTACGCAGATTCATTCGCTTTAAAGCATTTGCTTTTGCCACCAAACGTCTTCCTTTCGCCCTAGCGAACTTCTTTGAGGAAGAAGCGTGAAAATAAACGTTCAAAAGCTCGCAAAACGTCGTCAACGTCGTTTTATCATCCATCTTTTCCCTTTCAACCTCTTTTCAGAGAGAGTATTTTCAAATTTCCCGCGCATAAAACCGCCACCTGACGATCGCCGAAGCTTCCTTTGTATATATCTGTCTTTTTCTCTATCTCTTTATCTTTTTCTCTCTCTTTTTATCTTTCTCTCTCTCTCTCTCTCTCTCTCTCTCTCTCTCTCTCTCTTTCTTTCTTTTGCTTTCATGTTATGATAAAGACCGTTTTCGAGTGTGATATCACGATCGATGAAGAGCAAATACGAACGAGCTTCTTTTCGTCAAGGTAAAAGAAATTTTATGTGGGAGAGGGTGCAGAAATGGTAGTGGGGGTAGGATGAGAGTGAGGGTCGATGGTAGGGAGCTTTTGACTACTACTACGATTTCGTTTCTGTTCGTTGGTTTTCTCGAGTTCCACCTGAAATTCCTCTTTTTTCTCTCTCTCTCACTCTCTTTTTCTTTTTTTTTTTTTCTTTCTTTGTTCGATCAAACGATTTATCGTCGTTGAGAAGCAAGGAACAAGAAGGAAGGTATCCGAAGGAAAAGACGTTTCGTTGAAAATTTTGTTTGAGAAGTAAGAAGATTTGTTTGTATGATGTTCCTTCGATAAAGAAAATTGTAATATGTGTGCATGCGTGCGTATATACATGCATACATATATATGTATGTATGTATGTATGAAAATTAACTTTAACAGGAACTGATAATATTTGTAAAAATAATTTTACGGGAATTAATTCGGTTCCTCTACCTCCCTCCGTACCTATCTACACCATTCTCGTTATCCATCCACCCCTTCTGAACGTTACCATGAAAAATAATCTACGTGGACCGTGCCTTTTGAAGGATTAATTGTGAATAGAAGAAAAAAAAACGTAAACTCATGCGATACTGGTATCATGTGGAAAGTTAAAGCTAACAATGTGTGGACCCTTTGATGTTTTATTTTTTTTATTTTAGAAAATCTTAATCCAGAGCTGGCGTCCGTACGCAATCGTACTCGTACTTACTAACGATTTTACTTTGTAAAAACGTAAACCCATGTCTATATTAATCTTTTAATGTTAATTCGTCGGAAACGTAATTCAACGTGATCCTGCCTTTCAAATGATACCATGTGGAAACTTAAATCTAAATGAACACCTTTTGAGATATTTTCTCGTTGAAATCTTTATTTACATAGTTCTTTTTATTTATCGCGTTAAGTCGTAAAAACACGTTGATGTACTCGTTGATTATATTTTAAGAATATATACAGGGTATCGTACATTATTGTTTTAATGCATAAAAATTGTCGCATTATATTAAAAGTTTTTAAGTGATATTAAAAATCAATTCCTCTTTATTCGAGACTTTGTTAGGCTTGAAATTAGGATTAGGGTTTTATAATCTGAAAATAAATAACAAATATATATAAAATGAATCTTGAAGAGTCATGGTAAACGAACAATCGATTTTAAAAATTGACTAATAAACCTTTAGCGCATACTGTATTACTTGTTTATTTCCAATAAGATTCGTTCGAATATTTTTTACATACTGTAACAATAATTGGCTTCTATCTATCAATTTCTTTTTTTTTTTATCTTCAATTTCACGAAAACGTAAATCACCACACCGTCGTACTAAAACAAATCTACTGTGACACTGTCCTAAAACCGGAATCTACGTGAGTTTGTATCAAATATATGATTTTACGTGACTCAGTATTAAAAGTTAAATCTATGTAACTCTATACGATAAAACGTACATTATTATTTACAGTTCAATTTAACTTTACAACGACAACGACAACGACAACGACAACGACAATAACAACAACAACAATAAAAATAACGACAACAAAAACAAAAACCCGTAGACCTACGTGATTCCGTGTTTAAAAACATAAACCTACAATGGACTCTGTCTTAAGACGTAAATCTCTTTGACTCTTTGCAAAAACTCAAATGTTCATGAGTCCTCTATTAAAACCGAGTCCGTAAAAAAAAAAAAAAAAACAGAAAAGAAAAAAACATCTACGTGACCCCAGATTAATGTCGTATAAAAATCTACATATACGTTCGCAGTTATAAAACGTGAATTTTCACGAGACTCGGCCTTTGAAGTATGAAAAATATTTCGGAGGATATGAATGATCTTGAACAAACCACATAAAGGATATCACCCTAACTTTTCATTACGGCCATGGTTCCCCATAGATATAACAGTATTAACAACGTTCCATGCTACTAAAGAAAGACACGAAGGGAGTCAGCTGAACGTTTGCACGCGACCACTAATGACGCACCGTGTTGGTGTCACCAGTTTGTTTACACAGTAAACCTTCCAGCACGAAACATCGTCCTACTCTCATCGCGACCATCATCTCTCGCGTCGCCCTCATCGCCTATATATGAATGTATCTTTGTAAGTATGTATATATCTATGTATGTATGTATCTACCTATGCCTATCATATGTATGTATGATGTGTACACACTCGTCTCACAATGGCCGTCGATTGGAACGATTATTATTCAAGAAAAAGATGTTAATATCACGCATATATATATATATATATATATATATATATATATATATATATGTATATGTATATGTATATGTATATGTATATACATACATATATATATATATGTGTATATACATATATACATATACGGAGTGACCGATGTAACTATACAAAAATTTTAGTAACTCGTTATCATTGTAGATAGAATGATTGTACATTTTTATAAAAAAAAGAAAAGGAAAACGATTTTTAAGTGAACGACCATCTTTTTTCTTCCTTTGTAACAGTTGATGGATTTTTATATTTCTTTTTTTTATTGTTTATCTTTAAAATTATGCAGATGATCCACGTAACTGCGAAAACTTTATAATCAATGAAATTGTTTATCTTTTGGACAAATATTGCACGTTTATCAGAATGAATAGGACAGCAGTTAATATCTTTTCCGTTCAGTTGAGATTTTTAAAAGGGTTAATGTCGTTTTGGATTTTCTAACGTCACTTTTGTCTATCATTTTCTTTCTTTATGTTTGTCATTCGTTGTTCCAAGTCATTGTTGATCGTATGGATATATTAGAGTCGTTTAGTTTACTGTAAGACAATCGAAGTTTGGGCACTGTATTTTTCAGTTCAGTTAAGTTCAGTTGAGTTCTTGATTAGATATAAATATGTATATATATATCTAATGTATAGTGAACAATACAAATATATTGTACACATTGTGTACACATATATGTCTTATTTAAATTTAAGATATTCAAAATTATATAACAATATTAATATATTATTATATTAGCCAAATAGATTAGAAAAATAATTAGATATATTAATAAAATTTTCAGTGAATAAAACTAAAATCATTGTTACTCATTTAGATCTAAAATATGGCAAATTCCGACATTACTTATTAATCAAATAAACTAAACAATAATGATTAGACATTGAAATAAAATTTTCAGTGAATAATACTGAATAGCTTGTTATTTATTTAGATCTAAAATACTACAAATTCCGATATTACTTATTGATCAAATAAACTAAAAAGAGTGATTAGACAAAATTTCCACCTTATAATAATGAGTAGATTGTTAATTATTTAGATCTAAAATATTCCAAATTCCATTTGCTAGTTAGTATGTGAGAAAATAAACGAATTCCACGTATTCGTAGAATTTTCTGTTAGTTTCATCAACCATGAAATGAAAGAGACGAATGAATTCGCATTCCTTTTTTTTTTTAGTTTTCTTTTTCGACCTTTAAAAGTTAAAGAGAACAGAAGCGGTTTGGTATCGAGGACCTGCTGGCTGGCGAACCTGTCGGTTGACTCCCATAGGGTTGCTTGGTCTCTCTGTTGTGTAGAGGTTAGTAGTTACGCCCCATACTCGGAGGAGGGTATCGGGGATAGCTCGAGCACGAGCCCGTAGCCGTTGTAGCGCTCGATGTAATGCGATTTGCAAGCGTTATCTCGGTTCTAACGCGAGCGCCCGACCTAACACGGATTTCCATAAACACGACGACACCAGCTATTGTTTTCTGTACGCGAAACTGTAGTACTACACTCCCACTCCCTTCACGTATCCCTTTATTACCTTACGCCAGCCAATTATCTTTCGGCGATCGCCAGAATCTGCGGGAGTGATGTGAAGTTTTGTTTTATTTCTTTTCTATATTTTTTTTCTCTCTCTCTATCTCTCTCTTTTTTTGTTCTTTTTTTTCGTTGGGTGTCGCGAAGAACTTTTTCTTTCGTTCCGTTTGTTTTTTTTTTTTTTATTCTTTTTGTTCCTTTTTTTTTATTTTTAATAATTTTCTAACATGCATCCAAGTGTCAAATCGTTCGGAGATATTTTATTAGATAAGACGATGAAAGATCTAATGCAGTTTTGATTTATTTGATAATCATTCATGTGCATGTCATTTTTATTTCGTGATGTTAAGTACGACGTCGTTCGAAATCGAATTGATTTAATTGACGAAATCGTACGAAGTAACATTTAAGGTTGGATATACTATATTAATATCTTAATAAAAATTCAAAGAAATTCGTAATCTAAAGAAATTATAATATCAGAATTTATTGAAACATTGTCGAGCATTTAGACCGGGAAAATTCTAATTCTATCAAATTTAGCGTTACAAAATTACTTAGAATGAGAAAGAAAAAATTGTATTAAAAGATATATTCAAGTTATAAACAATGATGCTTGGTAACACTCATAATAAGATAGTTAACGATCTAAACTAACATTTATTTAGAAAATCGTTGTATATAAAATTGTTCATAGAATTGTTCATAGAAAAAATATAATATATATATGCATATACATACTTACTACTTATAATATGTGTATGAGCATAAACATAGAAATATGTATTGTATAATGATCAAAGTATATAGATCATTTAATTGAATCAATCTTTCCTCTAATTTTTCTTTTTTTAATCTTTTCTTTTTTTTCTTTTATCGAACGACGATTATTTATTTTTCTGATAAGCCAACAATTTAACGGAGAAGAAACGGATAAGCTTATATAAAACGCAGAATAAATCGGGCAGACAGAAAATTCTTGTCGATTTACAGGTAACTACTATATCGTTCAATGTTAAATCGTGTTCGTTCACTTGGAATCGGTAGCATCATTTAACCGAACATTATAGCCAATGAGGTTGCATTAAACTTAATAAGGGTACATTCGACCCAACGCGATTAGTTGGAAATATATAAGTTCGACATACGTACCCATACACTCATAGTTATTATTGATTTATCTTTTATTAACTATTTTCATCGAGAGAATACATAGAGAACGCTCGTCTTCTATAGCATTATAATTATTTAGAAAAATATTTGTCTGATGCTTTGAGGATTAAAAAAAAAAAATAGAAAAGAAAAGAAATAATAAGAATTATTATAGATTATTGTTACAACGTAAATTTTTATAAATGATTTCAAATATGATTACATACTTTACCAAAAGAAAAAATAGAGATCTGTTCTAATTTAATATTAAAATAAAGTATTAAAGTAAATAATAAAAAGTTCTTTAAAACGTAGCAATCATCTTGTTAAACATATTCTACAATTTTTGATCAAGAGTTATAATTAAATGTAACTAAAGAAGTAATATAATTAAAGAAGGAAAGAATATCGCTATATTTCAATTTGATTATTAGATACCAATATAAAAATAAAAAAATACTTGAGATTATTTTAATTACGAAAAAGTATTAATCGAGAAACATTTTATTAAATATATAATCTAATTTGATTGACAAATTCTGTGATATAGTAAAAAGAAAAAGAAACAGGAAAGAACGTCGCTAAATTTCAATATAATTATTGGATACCTACTCTCCCAGACAAAAAGATAGCATACGTATGCTATTTTTAATTTCTCATATTATGATAATGGTAGTGCGAAAACTCTGAATGTCATATGAAGACGTCCTCCCCCAAATATGTAAACATAGCTCCGATTAATATTACATTGATGAGTTCTCTTGGTAAAAATATAAATAAACAAATGGACATAGACAAAATGATAGCACATTTGAAAAAATATAAACGTATATTTCTTACTACATAAGTATAAATACAAAAATACATAAATAATATAATTCTAAATGTTTCTAGTAATGTGTAGAGCCTCAGTGGTTTTCTATTACTTCTGTCATCTTGGTTGGTAAGGATTTATACAAGTCTTTAATTGTGGATTGGGAAATATTTTCCCATTCCTTTTTAATGCAGACTTTTAAATCGTACAAATTTTCGAACTGTCTACCTTCAGCGTAAACAGCTTGCGATAGTAATCCCCAACAATTTTCTATAATATTGAGATCTGGAGAACACGCTGGCCATTTAAGAACGCAAATGTTCTCTTTCGAAAAATAATTTTGGATAACTTTTGCTGTATGTACAGCAGCATTGTCTTGTTGGAACACATATTTTGAACCAGCAATGTGTTCAGCATATCTATCAATTTGATTGTTTATTAATTGCAAGTAAATTGCACTATTCATTTTTCCTTGCATAAAGTTCATTTCTGTTCTTCCTTTGTCCCCGATACCAGCCAAAACCATCATTACACAACCATCTGGATCATCCAGATTGAATCGTTTCTCATAGGTAAAAATAATTTTTCTTCAAGTTTTCTTCCAGTGCACATGTTTCTTTGCAAATGCCAATCGTTCGTTCTTATGTTTCGTTGTCAACCGTGGTTTCGTCTGTATTTTTGTCGATCTATAATGTTACTTGTTTGTAACACACGACGAACATTTTGAATGTTAGTTTTCACCCCAGCTATGCGGGCGATTTCTCTTGCAGTGGCACAAGAGTTTGATGCAGCACGAAATATTGCTCTTGTTTTTGACGTTGAGAAAATGCTGCTGGCCTTTCAGTGATTCTCTTTCTACCATAGGCATCTTTTAATAAATTATAAACAACTTTACGACTTCGGCTAATTTCCTTCTCTATATTCGCAATCGTTATATTTCTGCCTTCTTAATGCGAAAATTGTAGATATTTCACTAGTACTCAAACTTTTACCACGACTCGTTACGAAAACACAAATTTTAGAAAGTACTGAGCACTAATTGAACGTGTTATTTGCCCGAAATTTCGTGAGATACTAAAGAAAATGTAATTATATTTCAAGTGTGCTATCATTTTGTCTGTGTCCATTTGTTTATTTATATTTTTACCATGAGTAAAAATATAATCATATAATATAATCACACCATTAATGTAATATTAATCGGAGCTATGTTTACATATTTGGGGGAGGACGTCTTCATATGACATTCAGAGTTTTCGCACTACCATTACCATAAGATGAGAAATTAAAGATAGCACACGTGTGCTATCCTTTTGTCTGGGAGTGTATAAATATATAAAAGAAAGATAGAAAAAAACAGGATAGATAGAAAAATATGTCTCAGAATATTTCAATTAAGAAAAAATATATATTAGGTTGGTGCGTATGAAATGTCGGATTCTTAAGTGATTGTATAAAACTGTATATCTTTCTTCAAAAGCTGTTTATTCAATCAAAGTATGCTCCATTCGCTTCAATACACTTCTCCCAACGAGATTTTAAAGCGTAGATGCCTGTCTTAAAAAAATTTTGGTCTTTAGAATTAATAAACTCTGATATCGAGTTTTTTAGACTGTCTTCATTCACGTCCGCATGTAAAGAGAATCCGACATTTCATACGCACCAACCTAATATTTGCGTGTTCGCGCTCGAGAAATATTTCATTAAATAATATCGTACAATTCGGTTTAACAAATTCTGCGATATAATAAAAAGGAAATAAAGAAAAAAAAAGAAAAAAAAGGAGGAAGAAAAATATCTTAGATTATTTTAATTAAGAAAAAATATATTTCATTTTTATTAACGTTCCGTCCTAATCAATTTCTAGAATACCTTTTCTTAGCTTCTAGAAATTAATCAAGCAAGCGTGAAAGCGTCTAGTTTGCCAGCGTGTCTTCGTTAGAAAAACTTGAAGGCTTTTTACTTGAGCTTTATTAAAATACCGTGCCTAGTTTTCTCAGCGTGATTCCAATAACTCGCACGAGAACAAGAAAAGCCTGAGGGCTTCGTTGATCGTTCAGAATTCACCTTCTTTCTCTCTCTCTCTCTCTCTCTCTCTCTCTCTCTCTCTCACACACACACACACACCTACTCACATACACGCACACATACATACGTACTTACAGAGAAGGACACAGACGCGCACGCGCCCACTAACACATATATATATGCACGACGGTACTACTCTTGGCATGGCGCAGGTGTCGCCCAGCAATTAATTCCAAATGGAAAACTTTGTAATGTCAGCTCGACTGGCGACGGTTAGACGGCGGAGAGGTAAGCAATTAACGGACGATTGGATCTGCTTAACTCGTACCACCGACGCCAAGAGCAACCGAACTTACGTTCGTAGAGGGAGGGAGGGAGGGAGGGAGCGAGAGAGAGAGAGAGATGGATAGATAGATAGATATATATATATAGAGAGAGAGAGAGAGGAGGTGAAAGAGAGGGAAATAGAGACCGAGAGTGGTTAGGTAATGATTCAAACGTAGGAGTCTCTAGATTGATGCTATGTTTCAAACAGAAGAAACAATCATTTCCCGATGGACCAACAATAGATCGTTATGGTTTGATTAATAATTTATATTCCAAATCGAAATTGAAATTAATTGGTTTTATTTTCTTTGAAATATTCTTCAAAAAATAAAAATAAATAAAAAGATATAGTGAATAAGGGGATTAACGGAAAGTCAATTCAAATGATTTTAACGTAAGAGTCTGTGAACTGGTGGTGTGTTTGAAACGGTAGAAACACGATTTTCCGATAAATCAACTATGTTACATACATCACAAAATCTAAACTATAATCTTAAATCTACGATATATTTCAAATTAAAATTAAAAATAATTGGTTATATATTTTTCTTTTGAGTCCGTACGAAATGAAGAAAAATAAACAGTGAATAAAAGTTAATAAAAACGTAGCAGTCTGTGACTATAGATATAGAGTATAGAGTATATATAGACGATAGATCGTTATGGTTAAATTTTAAACTATATTCCAAGTTGTAATTGAAAATAATTGTATTTATTTTCTTTCAGATTACTTTTTTCTTTGTAAAAATAAAACAAAAAGTAAATAAGCGTTAATAAAAAGGATTGATTGAAATGATTCACACGTAAGAGTTTCTAGATTGGGAACAATCGTTTCGAACATAATGGACTTTAAATTCTTCGAGTCGAGTGGAAAGTTAAATTTCACGATAAATGTAATAACAAACTGTCGATTTAACAATTTGATTTCGTTGAATTATCAACTATAAAAAAAGTAGAAAGAAAAACGAAAAAAAAGAAAATGAGAAAAGAATCCTTTTATTCGTAATAACATTTAGTCTAACGAAAGGATCGAAGCATTACTTCTTTCTTTTTATTTTTAAATAAATTTAACTTATCCAATAAACCTCACAATTTAGCAACTTAGCAAACCCCGTATTCTTTCTCTCTCTCTCTCTCTCTCTCTCTCTCTCTCTCTCTCTCCCCCCCTATCTCTCTTTTTCTTTATATATATACACCTATCCTAAAAATAATCGTCAAAGAAGAACGAGATAGAAAGAATCAACATAGATAACAAAAAGTAGTAGGCAAAGAGTATAGCCATAGAAGAAAGAAGTGAAGAAGATCGATAAATCTTCCTACCAAGCAAGCGTGCAACCAACCACGAACCGATATCCATGTACGTTTCACACTTACCTATACCACTCACATGACCGGCCAAAAGAGAAAGAGAAAGCATGAAAACGAGTTGAGGAAGATTAACGATGCCCTCTCTCTTTCTCTCTCTCTCTCTCTCTCTCTCTCTCTCTCTCCTTCTTTCTATCTCTTTCCCTCCCTCCCTCCCATCCTCTCTCTTTTGCTCTTTCTCTCTCTCTCTCTTTTTCTCTCTCTTTCTCTCTCTCTCTCTCTCTTTCTCTTTCGATGTTCACAAAGCCTAAGAGCATCAAGAAACGAAAGCTATTGTCAAAGAAAAGGTATAGTGGTCTTGGAATTGGTTTGTTTACTTTTTCTAAAGAGACAGACAGAAAGACGGACAGATAGACAGACAGATAGATAGACAGACAAACAGAGAGTGTACCAGAGAAAGATAGAGTTCTTTTATTGAGTTCTGGACAACCGGAAATATGTTCTTCCTTTTATAGTTGACGATCATGTGATGTAGACCTAGGACACTGCTCGTTTCCTACTTCCTGTTAGAGCTTACAAAAGTTATTCTTCATTCTTCCCCCCACCCTCTCTCTCTCTCTCTTTCTCTTTCTTTCTCTTTCTTTTTTTCTTAGGACAATCTCTGTCAATCTCTCTCTTTCTTTTTTTCTTAGGACAATCTCTCTCTCTCTCTCTTTCTCTCTCTTTCTATCTCTCTTTTGGTTTGGTGATGAAGCATCGACCTATGCGTCCACGTGCTCGAAGCGAGAGAATGATGGATCGTTCGAGCCGACAACGTCGTCTCTAGACTCGACAAAACGTGCCGATCGAGTGAAGAGATGCTGTCGTCGAACACGGTTAGGTAGGAAGTGTCATGAGCTCCTTTAGCAGCTTGATAAACGTTCGTAATACCTAGTACGTGAATATTGGTGTATGTGTATTTGTGTGTGTGTGTGTGTTTATATGTATCTGAATGTGTGTATGTATGTATGTGATGTTGGGTCAAGATTGATATTGAATTGTCGTATGGAAAGGTGTCATTTAAATTGTAAATTATGATATTTATTCGGGAGAGTTAGATAGAGAGATAGATAGATGGATAGATAGATAGATAGATAAATAGAGATAGAGACAGAGAGAGGAAATTATTATATAATATTTTTAATTCATGAGGTAGATGATGATTATTTGGTATAATGATGCGTAATTTTTATACAAATAGTTAAGGAGAAGGAAGGATTATCGTTTGCCAGTCTTTGTTACCTATGCATAATCGATGGAAAATAAAAAAAAGAAAATATTTTTATCATATTTGATATATCGATTGTAAAATATTTCTCACATTTACTATATTCGTTGAGTATAAAAATTTTCTATTAATAATACGAATGTTTTATTTATCATTATTTATACGACTCCCTTTATATCGTGTTTTATTATTAATCGATGACTTGTTTTCTTTTCTAACAATTAACAATTTATCGTTATCCCACAAATATTTCTCACATACATACGTATTGTTCGGAGATTAATATTTTTCATTTTTATTTCCCTAAAAATTAAATTCCTTTTTTATGTTAATTTATAAAAAAAGAAATTGTAATAACATTTCCCTCTAATAATTTATATTATATTCATTAAATAAGAAGAAAATCGTATTGTGTGTCTTCGTAAGAACTTATCATAGTTTAATTTCAATAGCAATGATGTAATGAAGAAACAATGACTTCTTCGAAACATAGAATCTTTCGTTCAATTAAAGATCTGGCTTCTTAATAGTGTAACGAGATTTATCTTTCGATTGAAATGAAGCTTAAAATTCAACTATAAATTGACGCTTTTCGAGCGTAATATATCTTACATTGTGGTATACTTTGACGTCTAAGTCCTCTTAATGAATATAAATCTTACAATTACTAAGAGAAGAAGACTCTAATTAGGAGATACGTTCGATTACAACGAAGTTTTAGTGGTAATGACAGTTTTATTCAGAATTAACGTGTCCCAAATTGCACGAAAAAGGAAAATGCTCGATGTAACATAGAACAATTTCATCGCTATTTATAACGACCGATAAAAAATAATAATTTCAATATTAAAATTCGACGATCTATATATATTCTCTATTTTATCTGAAATTGTATACTATTTATCTTGAAGTAATACTCGAATTATTCTTATATTTCTATTGGAGATAAGCTTGCGAAGTTTTTATGATGAATTCCGAATTAATTCATAATTCAAACAAATTAATTTAAAATACAATACAAATAAATTAATTTTGAAATCGTCATTGAAGTGAATATCAAAGTGAATAAAAAAAAAATTAACTTGTAAATACTGATGAATTGGAGTAAAAGAAAATGATATTAAATAATCCTAAAAGGAATCTATATAGATATATATATATTTATTTATTTATTTATCTAAAAATATGTAAAAATATTTGTAGTCGATCAACTATAATCGACAACAAAGATGTATGAAAACGATAAAAATTATCCAATAATTAAAATATTACTTTTACAACGAAATTATTTCGAAAAAAAAAATAAAAAAATTGACAAAACAATAGTAAAAAGAATTTTCAAAGATATTTCAAAATGCTTAATTACCAGATTAAAAAAAACGACCGCACTAAATATACATACCTACATACATACATATATATATATATATATATATATATATATATATATATATATACGTCTAATAAAAATGTCGATTAAAGATGAATTCAATGAATTGAATCTGAAGATGAATTCAATGAATTGAATCTTAATATTCCTACACAAGCTAAAGAACACACACTGACATAACGCAACGAAAGAAAGGAAGAAAAAGAAAAGAAAAAACCGACGAAATGAGAAAGAAAAAAGCTTAAAAAAAGGAAAAAAAGAAAAAGAGTGAGATAGAGAGAGAGAAAGAGAGAGAGAGAGAGAGATAGAAAGAAAAGTGATAAGACAATTAGATAAGAGATCACGAAGAAAAGGAAGATGGACAAGAAGAAATAACGAGTTCTGTGAAGTAGAGGGAAAGTTTTCTAAATGAGTAGCGAAACGTGAAGGGTAGTAGTATAGGAGGGACATGATCGAAGCTTGTATGTATATAGAAGAAGCTAGCTAGCTCCCTAGTTAGAAGCAACTACCATAAGAAGAGAGAACTTTTGAGGGATATTCACCGTCTTTCTCCAAGAAAATCGACCATATACATATATTCCCTCCTACGAAGGCCTTACATCCTCCCACTCTGTCCTCCCCCACTCACTCTCTCTTTCTCTCTCTCTCTCTCTCTCTCTCTCTCTCTCTCTCTCTCTCTCTCTCTATTCCCATTACCGCCGACGTCGTTCTTTCGACGATCTCAAGCTGCCGTAGCTCGAGTTAAAACTTCGCTAACGAGGATGTAGCTAGCAAAGAGTAGCAGGTTTGAGAAGAAGGACAGGAAACGTGTGCTGTTCAATCTCCTTTCTTTCTTTCTCTCCCTCTCTCTCTCTCTCTCTCTCTCTCTCTCTCTCTCTCAATCACTCTTTCTCTCGTTCACTCTCCGTCCGTCTTTCTTTAACTCTCTTTCTTTTAATACTTTTTCTCTTTTTGGTACGGTACTCCGCTCGACTTTCTCTCTTTCAGGTTCAACAATTAGTGTCGTCGATCAAAAAGCTAAAACGCCCTGGCGATCCTCCTACAGACGGTGTTGCTCGATCGATCAAAAAGTACATACGCGCGTTAAGAAAAGAAAAATTCGTTTCAAAGAAACGAATGTAACTCCAAACGGTTCACGTTCTATTATTCTTTCTCTCATTTACACTTTTTCTTTTTTTCTTCTTCTTCTTCTTCTTCTTCTTCTTCCACCACTTTCTCTCTCTCTCTCTCTATTTCTATCTCTCTCTCGCCCAGTCCCCTCCTCTCCATCACTCTCACCTTCTACCGCAGTTCCCTTCTCTCTCGCTTCTCCTCATATCTACTAAATCCGTACTTACATCTGTATTTTCTCTTCCTTCTTTCAGATAGTTATCTCTTTTCTCTGTTTCTCCCCTTCTTTTCGTTTCCACCATATTCATACTACGATATTTCCCCTTTAGATTTCTTCATATATTAATACCATCTCTCCCCACCTCACCATCCCAGCCGTCCATTTTTCTTTCTATCTTTTTTCTGTTTTCGTCATTTCATTTTTAATCTTACGCAAAAAAAAAAAAGAAAGAAAAAGAAAAACGAGAAAACGTTTTCATCCTAGTCTTTATTTGCTCTTCTTAAACATTCTCGCATTCTTTATTCGTTCATTCATTTTTCTCATTCTTTCTTTCTCGATCATTTTCCTTCACTCTTTTATCTTACCCCCGATTCTAATTCCCTCCGTCCAAATATTTTATTTTCATCTCTTCGTCATTCAATTCATTTCAGTTTCTTTCACGATCATTCCCTTTCCCTTTTCTCTTATTCGTTCTTTATCTTTCTCTTATTCATTGATTCTCTTCCTCTTTTCATTCGCATTCGTTCTTCTCTCTCTCTCTCTCTCTCTCTCTCTCTCTTATCCATTCATTATCTTTCTTTTATTTATTCATTCTCTTTCTCTTTTCTTTCGTATTCGTTCTTCCCTTCTTTCTCCCTCTCTTCCTATTTCTCTTTCTCTTTCCATCTACTTCGTTCTCTCTCTCTCTCTCTCTCTCTCTCTCCTTCTTTCTTCATTCTCACCCAATTATTTCTTTCCTCGTTTCTCTTCCTTCAACCCCCGAACCACCCCCTCCTCTGCCCTTTTCTCACCCATTCTATTTCATTTTCCATCATCTTTCCAACTTTCTTTCCCGTTTCGGTCTCTAACATTTTCTTTCTTTCTTTCCTTCTTTCTTTCATTCATTCTTTCATTCTTTCATTCTTTCATTCTTTCATTCTTTCTTTCTTTCTTTCTCTAATATCAAGGACCAACCGAAATTCTTTCCACGTTCTCGGTTATTAACTCTATTATTCTCCGATATTTTTCTCCTGTGGCCCTCGGCACGTTCCTTACGGATGGACGATTTCGTTGAAAGCCGAAAGAAAAGAGAAGGAGAATGAGAAGGAAGAGGTGGTGGTAGTGGCGAGGAGGCGGGAGGAGGGAGGGGGGAGGGAGTGGCGGAGGAAATAGAACAGAGAAAAGGAAAGTTGCTGGCATGGCTGGCGGTACTGTTGCTGTTGCTGTTACTACTGACGCTAGTAGGTGCTGGAAGGAATCCGTAAAAGTATTGGAAGGGAATGATCGAGTCGCACCACTCGTTCGTCAATGTCCAAAGTGATGGTGGACGGGACGCCGGGTAGGGGGTGGGAGTGGAGGGTAGAAAGAGGGAAAAATGGGGAAGCAACTAGACGCGATCATTTCGTTTTCTCGTTCGAATGCTTGTCGCTGCTTGTCGAGAGATATAACACAACGGTGAACGCGTAACGAGTTAATAATCGGCATCTGTTGGCTAGGGGTCGTTTTGTTGTTACCATTGAAACGAAGAGATAGAGATAAAGAGAGAGAGAGAGAGAGAGAGAGAGAGAGAGAGAGAGAGAGAGAGATTGATATGCGGATAAAAAAAGAAGGAATGTGGGAACTAGCAACGAGTGACAAATGGAACGCGAGAGCGATTATTAACGAGAGTCCTGCTCCAGCGACTCGTTAAAACGTGGAATAATAATAATAAAAAAAGAAAAATCAAAAAGAAGGAAAAAAAGAGAAAATAAAAAAAGGAAGCCGTTAGTGAAAGGGACTACCGAACGCGAATCTCTCTCTTTCGTTTCTCGTTGATCGAAAATCTCCAAGTTCACCGAATTAGGTGATATTATTGTGAACGAGAATCACTTTTTTATTTCAGGTGATGAGATTAAAGAAAATAAGAAGAAATTGATGAAAAAAAAGGATTAACGAGAAAGGAAACGAGAAAGGGAGAGAGAGAGAGAGAGGGGGGGGGGAAGGAAGAAAATGAGGAAATATGGGATGGAGAATGAGAAGGAAAGTACATACATGAAATGAATGAATGAGTGAGTAGATATGGAGTATAGAGAATGAGAAATAAAGGGAGTACAAGTTAAAGAGAAATAAAGGTATATACGCAGGGTGTAAGAAGATACATAAGTAATAAAAAGGGAAAAAAATATGCGAGGAAAAAAGAACAGGTTGATAATGACTGTAAAATGTGGATAAGGATAATGAGTGTGAGTGGAGGGTTTGGGGAAAAAATGGGAACAGAAAGAGAGAGAGAGAGAGAGAGAGAGAGAGAGAGAGAGAGAGAGAGAGAGAGAGAGAGGAATAAAGAAATAAAGAAAGAGAAGAAAGGAGAAATAAATTAAATGAAAAAGAATGAGAAAGAATGAGAAATAACGTGAGTAAAAAAGAGAGAAAAGAGAGAGAGAAAGAGAGAGAGAGAGAGATAAAGAACGGAAAGATTTCTAAGTGTAGGAAATGCCGAATTACTTATCGATTCCGAGCATCGTTTCACGCGTACCCTCGTTTTCACTAGGATCCGAGATAACGAGGAAGGACGAGGTATCCAGATGATAAGGATGAGGATGAGAAGGATGAGAGAGAGAGAGAGAGATAGAGAGAAAGAGAGAGAGAGAGAGACAGGGATGAGGGATAGGGGTGGGACAGAACGGAACGCTACGACGTACGCTTTGCATTTTCGAACGATTTCGAAAGAGTAAGAGAGAAAGAGAGAGAAATAAAAACAGAGTCGAGAT
>OU427007.1:1309518-1319518 GCA_911387935.1 Dolichovespula saxonica
ATAATAATAATAATAATAATAATAATAATAATAATAATAATAATTCTTTGCAATGTTATAGAACGAAAAGGTTAGTTCCTATATAAAAAATTAATAAGAGCACTATTGGATCTTTAAAATTAAAACCAACGATAAAAAGCGGTTTAAATAATACATTGCATTATGATCGCCCCCGATTTTAGCTAATATTTATAGAGATATCGAAATCGGTCTCTCGGTATAAAAGTTGTAAATATGCTTTCAAGAGAGATGTTATATAATTCAACTATTGTTTTTTTTTTTTTTTTATAAGTATCGATGCATTTCGGAGATTTGTTAATATATTTTGGTTTTTTACATTTTACACAAATATTCAAAAAATATTTTAATCTTTTATATACGTACATATGCATATTAAATAATGCATAAACACACACCACACGCACACATACATATATGTGTATACATATACATATATAATATATATATATATATATATATATATATATATATATATATATATATATATATATATATATATATATATATATATATTATTAGACAATCAAAATGTAAGTATATTATTATTATTATTATTATTATTATTATTATTATTATTATTATTATTATTATTATTATTGCTACAATGTGAATCAAATGTTTTTTTTTTTCAATAAGTTCGGAATACTTTCATCTAATTCGCGAGGTGCTAATCAACAGCGTCTAGATTAGTTTCGAAAGGTATCAGTGATAGCGTCGGTGGTGGTAACTTTGCGTGTGAAACTAACTTTGAAACTACATGATCCAGTTAAATACGATAATTAATTGCAAGAACGTTTATCAAGGTGTAAACACGAGATATTCCTTTGGGAATCTTTCCCTTTCTTATGTGTTGCTTCTGATCAGATAGTTTTAAAATATGTCGATTATACGAGCAATTTATTTATGTATTTAGTTACAAATAGTTTTTATTTTCTTTACGTCGGATCTTCATAATTATTATTATTATCTATTTTCTATTTAATTATTCTTTTTATATAAAATATTTATATATATGTGTGTGTATATATATAATCTTAGAAATATGAAAAAGTTATAGAAATTTATATTTATCTTTTTTTAAACAATGTTAAACTATTGTCTATTTTTGTATTTTTCTCTTTAATTACTTTGTTACATAAATCATACATTTATTAATCCTATCTTACATTAATAAATCAATTCCTACATTTAGAAATATTTCAAAAATCGTATAAAATCATATTAATATTTCTTCATGGTATAATATTGTTCATATAATATTGTATTAACATTATTTTATATTTGCATACAGTAAACATATATCGTAGACAATGTTTATGGTAATATAAACATAAAAAAGATTTCCTGACGTAAAAGAAGGTGTTGATTATCAAAAAAAAAAAAAAATAAATAAATGGAAGAAAATGAATTAATCGAGTGTTTATTTTGTTGGCATTTTCTATGAGTGTTCAATTTGATTTCTCTCTCTCTCTCTCTCTCTCTCTCTCTCTCTCTCTCTCTTTCTCTCTTTCTCTCTCTCTCATTCTATTAGAATTTCAAATATTAGTTCTTCAACAGAAACGTCATGGAATTTAATTCCTTTCATTCATCTCTCTCTCTCTCTCTCTCTCTCTTTCTCTCTCTCCTTCTTTTTCTTTTTTTCTCTTTCCTCTTTTTTTTCTTTCTAAATAGTATTGACCTACTCGTGTCACAAAGAATCGACATCTTTTCGATTAACTTCTACCTGATAAATAGGTCAATAATAATATAGGAATAATCTAGAGATCGTATCGTCTGTTTGATTAGGTGTTAGGAAATGTCATTATCAGCCATATTTCTTCATCCAGAGATGATTTTGTTTGCAATGTATACTCGCTTCGTGAATACGAACGACCGATCAAAAGCTTCTTTTCCATTTGATGATTTTTATTCGATTAAAATGTATTCGAAATATAATATTTGTATTAACCTGTATCTGTAAATAATTTATATCTTTTATGAGATTAAAAAGAAAAATATATAAAAAAAAAAGAAAAAAGCAGAAAGAAAAGGAAAAAGATATTAATTGATAATTATTAATTAAAAAGTAAGCGCACCATCGTCTTCTATATTTTTATATTTAATAAACATCATTTCGATTACTTTATTATAATACAAATTTGCATTTCGTTACTTTGCTATTTTTTCATATCTTATATTTATGTTTTAATTCTTTAAATCTAATCTTTTTTTTTAACTCTAGTCATTCGTACAAAAATTTATCTACGCATAATTCAAGCTAATATTTTATAATAAAATTCTTTAAGTTAAATTTTCAATTTTGTTTGTAGCTTTCGAGATATAACAATTATTTAAATCTCATTTGGACGTTCTTTAATAATATTTTCTACGAGTACTACACCATTTATTATTATTATTTTTTAAGTATACCAATTATTCGAATATTATTATTGCAGGCATAAATAAATTCGATAAAAATATATAAGCTTTGAATTTAGATTTAATTAATACGTAATTTACTATATATAATTGTATTTATAAATAATATTTAAACGATTTTGCATTTTATTTTATTCTTTTTTGCAAACACATCTAAGAGAATTAAAAAATTATATTATTAAATTACAATATTATATATATATATATATATATATATATATATATATATATATGCATAAAAGAAACAAAAATTAATAATTTCTTCAAATAACTTCTATTAAAGCATATAGATATTTATTAATACATTTATTAATAGCATATAAAATTCATCATACTTGTTATACTTTTTTCTTGTTTATAGTAGCATAATAAGTATTTAGATAAGAAGAAGAAAAAAAGATGGAAAAAATTTGACTTAAAAACTGTTTTGTTCAATCGTGACTGTCAAAGGAGAAAGAAGAGAATCGGCAGATCCGACGTTCGTTTCTTTCGATAAAACTGACGTTGTCTTTCACCTTTCCTTTTTCCGGATGCAAAAGAATTTGACGACGAAGACTACGAAGACGACAACGAAGAAGAAACGAAAACAAAGAATGCATCGACGTCTGTCGCAATTCTTTTGGATTTCTTAGCTTGTCACCTTACTTTTCCATCCTTTTTTTTCCTCTCTTTCTCAATGACATCAGTCGAGGAGAGATCGATCAAACACATCTAAGCAACATTATGCGATATAAATGGCGATATCAAAGTAGAAAAATCAGCTCTTCTTCTTCTTCCTCTTCTTCTTCCTCTTCCTGTTCTTCTTCTTCATCACTTTTCTCTCTTTCTCTTTTTCTTTATTTATTTTTTTCTTTCTCTATATCTTCCATCCCCCCTTTTTATTTTTATTTTCCTTTTCACGAGGTTCTTTGTCCTCCATTCAAGGAGATGTTAGAAACATCGTCGGCATCGCTCGAGCTGGGCCGCCATTGTGGACTGCTCGGAGAATTGCCAATTGTTGTATTTTCGAGGCGTCATCGCGTTCCTTTCGCGTTATTCCCCCATTCTCGATCTTTTCTTTTCATCCCTCTTACTATTCTTTTCGACGGGAGGGAAAGCAAGAGAGAGAGAGAGAGAGAGAGAGAGAGAGAGAGAGAGAGAGAGAGAGAGGAGAGCTAGTTTGCTTTCTCTTTCTTTCTGTCGTCTTTATTCCCTTCGAGAAAAGGCTTCGTCACTCTTTCACACCACGAAACGTCGTCGTCGTCGTCGTTGTCGACGTCGACGTCGTCGTCTGGAAAGTAAAGACCCTCCTTTCTGCTCATTCCACGTGAAATAGATCACTTCTTCGAACGACTTTCTTCATTTTCTTTACAATCTGATTCTTTATTTGTTATTTTCTCATTGTTTTATAAACAAATGTTTCGAATAAAAGTTTCTAGATTTTCTATATTGGGAGGTGAATGGATGTTATATACGTGTATTGTAGCTATTTATTATGATTTATTATAATAGAGTGCGTTTCTGTCAATAAAATCTGATTGTTTTATAAACGACTTTATCTGTCTTATTTTCTTCTTATCAAATGTTTCAAATATAATTTTCTAGATTTTCAGCTGAGGAAAATATATTATATATATGTGTGTGTGTGTGTGTGTGTGTGTGTGTGTGTGTGTATTACAACTATTAATTATAATAGAGTATGTTAATGTGAATACAATTTGAGTATTTATTATTATTTTCATTTTTTTTTTATAAACTAATATTTCAAATAGAAGTTTCTAGATTTTTAAAACGTGGGAAATGTTATACATATTTTATTACAGCTACTCACCTATTATAATAAATGATCTGAATCTTTATTCGTTGTTTTCTTTCTATTTTATAAACAATCGTTTCGAATGAAAGTTCTTAAATCTTCTGGGTTGGGAGATGGGTGAATGTAAAATATGTGTGTTGTAGCTATTAATTATGATTTATTATAATAGAATGCAATAATGTCAATACAATTTGATTATTTATTATAATTTTCACTTTATATTATAACCCAACGTTTTAAATAAAAGTTTTTACGTTTTCAAAGCGAGGATAATATTATATAATATACGTAATTACAGCTACTCGCACTATTATAATAAACAATCTGAATATTTATTCGTTATTTTATAAATATAAATTTTTAGATTTTCTACCAGAAAAGAATGTTACATATGTTATCGAGCTATTTATCATAAACAAATTTCCCTTTCAAAATCTAACAAATTTTATAAAAAATAATTGTTTATAAAATCAATAGGACATTTTGCTATATTGTTTAAAATAAGAAACCTTATTTAATATAATATAAGACACACTTATTTAATATAAGATATATTATAACAATATAAAATTTAATTAAATATAATTTTCAACGGTATCGTGTTCGATATTTCAGATGATTCATTCAATATCAACGTAATTGATTATTAAAAAAAAAAAAAAAAACACGAAATTTTTGCAAATAATAAGATTTGATATGAGTTAATATACTCTCGCGTAATAAGAGAATAAATGGATCATTTGTTTCGTATTTCAACGGAAACTTTATATCACTTATTAATTATTTATAATTCATTAATTTATTTAAAGCTCTTTGTTATCATCAGTATCATGTTATTTTATTTATTTAAAAGGTTATATCTTGACTACTTGGCCATTAGCAATGAAAAGTATACATTATGTAATATATATATATATATATATATATATATATATATATATATATATATATGCATTCTCCAATTCAAAAGTAAAATATATAACTCATAATAACGAATGAAAATAATACTATAGAGTATATATTATTCCAGAGATTAAATTTTCTGACCAATTTTAATTCATTTACTTCGTGTGATTATTGGAGATATTTTGTGTATCATTTCGAACATTAAAATATTTTCTGAATTAATTCCGTATTGGACTATTCAGACATAATAAATAAATAAATAAAATAAATAAATATGTATAGCCTCTTTTTATCATCTTTGTCTCTTCGTTAAAAATTTATTTGTGAAATATGATTTTGCCTTTATTTTTTCGTTTTTTCCTTTTGATGAAACTACAATAATATTTATTATCTATCTTATCTAAAAAAAATTGTCGTTGCACAATTGTCGATTATATCGAACATTATTTTCATTATAATAAAGAAAAACTTTTTGATAAATCCTCGTTCGAAAAATATTGTCTGAACCACGATGTGTGTTAGGATCTCGTAAGAAAAAAAAAAAAAAAAATAAAGGAAAAGAAAAAGAGAAAGAAAAACGAGAAAAAGAAGAAGTAAATAAAAAGGAAATAGATTGAAGATCGAATCGACGACGAAAAAGGAAAATGAAGAGGTTCGTTGACGTCCTCTCGAAACGAACTGCCAAAGAAATTGATTTGTTATTCAAATGTTGCTTACTCGTGAAGCACGTATCTGGTTCATTGAAGAAAGACCGACCGGGTCAGAAGAGAACGAGGATGGTATTACTTGATTAAGTTAATGGACCGAGACGTGGATCACCTATTTGTATGGAAATTTCCTTCTCTGTATCCTACAAAATACGCGATACCTATACTCGCCCTCCTCACCTCCTCTTATTCCCGCACCAACATGTATATCTATAGTCCCACTTGTGTTCTGGATTATCCAATAATCTCGTTAACCAGGGAATAAGAAATACGGCAGAAATTTGTCCTTTAAACTATAGCCTTTTAATCGTCTAATGTTAACAAATTAAGAAAAAAAGATAAAAATCAAAAAAATCTCTTAAATCTCTTTATATCGATGGAATTATTCCATTTGTCATTTCCCAACAAATTTATTCCTTCATTATAATTCTACGTGGCATCATTGTCCAAAAGAAGTTATCTATTAATATCTATGTTCCTTTTTTTGTTCTTTTTTTTATTTTTATTTATATGGATATAAACAAATATACGTTGATACGAGTTGGTTTGTTACTTCGTAAATAAATCTTTTTAAGAAATTTTCTGTTCACTTTAAAAATATAATTAAAAAAAAAATAAGAAGAAGAACAAAAATATTGTTATTAAATTATTATTATTAAATACTATAGAAATCAAGTTAAAAAAAATTGACACCTCAACGAAAACCTGTAATAAAGATATTTCATGTAATAATGAAAATAAAAAGAACAATTGTAAAAATGAATCGATTTATAATAGAAATTATTGGACAGGTTATTAATTAATGTGGCTTTAATACTATATTGAATTAATTAACAATATATATTAACAATTCGTTCAATTTATACGATTTTAAGGTATTCAAATATTTTTTCTATTCTTTACGACGATATTACGTGAGAATCAATTCTAACCGATATATATGTACGTACACAATCACGCTAGATCTTTCGCTGTAGAAGAGACCGGATGTATAGTAAAGGAAGATTAGCCACGCGGGATGAAAGCGAAGTAATTAAGTTTAATTCCTTTGGGAAAATCGAAGATACGTTCGCTCCAACACACATCCCATACCCTCACCTATCACCACCCTCACCCCTATCCCCACCCCTTAACTCCCGCTAAAATAGATTATATTTAAACATACAGTGGGCAGCTGTCTTGATTTTCTTATGATCCCTTTGGGAATAGGAAGCAAGCTAAGAATATGATCTCGAAATATAATCATTATACAAAACGAACGACAATATTTGCGGATATATATTTTTATATATTTTTATAAAAATATATTTTAAATATATTTTTTTTATCAAATAAAAATATATTTTAAATATATCTTTTTTATCAAATAAAATCATAATGTATAGGTATAGAGATAAACAACGAGTACGAAGAACTAATAAACAATTTGTATATAACAAAATATAACGATGTAAAGTGAGAAAGAATGAAAAGCGCAGTATACTATAAAATCTTGATGAAATCTCGTACAATAAGTATAAAATGAAAGTAAATATAATTATTTTTATAAATTATTCTCATAGATAGGTAAATAGGTAGGTATATACAATTCATATGAATTGTAATTCGCATTATTTTGTCGATGAAAAAGAGAAATTAAAAATAATTTCTTTAACCTAATTAAATCTCCATTTCAAAATTAATTCGAATAAGATTAATCTTAAAAATTGTTTCTTATCGCATGAAATTAATTTCAATTTAGATCTTCTACGAAACACACTCCCTCCCATACAAGGGAATATTTTTTTCAAATCGAATATATTCGATAATAATTTGTTTGTTTTTTTGTTTTTTAATTTAGTCCAAAACACTCGTTCAAAAAATTAATTAAACAAATGAAAAGGAAAAACAACAAAAAATGAATTTATTTATGGAGACTGGAAAAGTGTCACAGCTCCTTCTTTTCTTTTTTTTTTTTTTTAGATCAGAGCTTAGGTCTCAAAAAACGACCAAAGCTTTCTTCCGTCAGGTAATTGTATTTTTTACATCTTTGATAAAGTGAGAGAGTAGGAAAAGTGGCATCCAAACTCGTCGTCCTTTAACTATTACATGTTACTTTTTCATCATGCCGAGATAAAATCGTTTATAGGCCTTAGGCAATTCCGTACCTTTTAAATCCAACCCCTTATTCATATCTTCCATCTTACTTTATTCTCTCTCTCTCTCTCTCTCTCTCTCTCTCTCTTTCTCTCTCTCTCTCTCTCTCTCTCTTTCTCTCCTTCCTCTTATAACAAATAGCTTTTTCTTTTCTTACGTCGTGTTTTTCCAACCAACATTCTCTCTCTCTCTCTCTCTCTATCTCTCTCTCTCTCTCTCTCTTTCTCTCTCTCTCTCTCTGTCTATCAATCTATTTATCTATCAATCAATCTATCTATCTATCTATCTATATCATTCTTTCTTAGTGATAATGATGAGCTCTATTATTAGATAACCCACACCTCACGTTTTTATTCAAAAAATGAAAAATATCTGAACTGCATTTTCGTTTGTTTCTTTCTGATTATATGTTTGTTTTTCCCCTTTTTATTTTCTTTTCCTTTTTATTTTTTTATTTTTTAACACCTAATGGAAAATATTTCGAGGGAAACGGAAACGATAAACTTTTCGATTGGTCCATATGCATTCAGTACTTCGATGAAGAACTTTTCAAGAAGTTAGGAACAAGATTGTGTGTGTGTGTGTGTGTGTGTGTATGTGTGTAGTATGTGCTACGTTTAAGAGTTTCTTGTTTGATAGGAAAAAGATTCGCAAAAATTTTGGTCATTTTTGAGTAATGTTATTTTCTCAAATCGGTATTGTCTTAAAACTGATAAATCGTATGAACGTAAGATCAACTTCATTCAAGTTTCCAACTTATATAAAACCATTTGTTCAATAGCTTATTATCATATTATATTCAATTTAAGTTTATTCAAGTCTTATATTTCAAGTATTATATTTCCAACTGATTTCATTCGTCAAGATAAATGAAAATTAAACAAAGATTCAATTTAATAAAATAACTTTTTTCTTATCTGAATTAACTTCGAACTCACAAGAATTATTTAATATTATCAACAAAAAGAACCTATCAACAGAATAATTTCATATTTCCTTATATAGATAACTTTCTTTAATCGTATTTATATACACATATTTTATATATAGGGGGTTTCAGCTAAAGGAGACCGCCTATAACATACATAACATTATACTATTATATATATATATATATATATATATATATATATATATATATATATATAAACTATTCATATTATGTATATACACTTATTAACATACCTCTTTTTAAACCATTCAAAGTATGCCATAAAAGTTTGTCGTATCACAAAAAACAATGAAAATATTTAGGCGATCTCCTTTAGCTGAAACACCCTGTATACATTATATATTCTTATATATATATATATATATATATATATATATATATATATTTATTTATTTATTTATTTATTTATTTATTTATTTATACTGTTTATATACATATGTACTTGTACGTACATTGTCACAATAGATATACTAAATAAAACAAATAATTAGAAAATAAATTATCGTCTACTTTTTTCCTTCGATATTTCACTATTTATTAATTAATTATTAATATCGCTGAGTTATATGATAATATAATTATTAGAACTTAAGTACTAATAGGTGTAGAAGAAAAAAAAATAAAGAAAGGAAAATGGAGAATGGAAAAGATGGTGATAAACATAGTATAGGCAATCCTTTTCGATAGTCTTTCGTTGTTAAATAATAATTGGGCTTTTAGCTTTCAGATGTGAAATAGTTGCGAAGTCATTAGCTCAAAGGCAAGGATGGCGCGTTTAATAATCGTTAAAGTTCGTTGCTCGTTTAAAGTCACGCTCCATTGTTATATGAGTTTCGGCGACGATAATTTACTGGCGACATACATGTTCTGTATATACTACGTACATATTGTATATAGAAAGACAAAAAGAGAGAGAGGGAGATAAATAGATGGTTAGATAGACGAATAGACAGAGAGTAAGTATTTGCATACACACTCGCGTTTCGTTAAATTCAGGAATAACGAGTCCGCCAAACGTGGGATTCAAAAAAAAAAAAACAAAAAAAAAATTTTTAAATTAAAAAC
>OU427007.1:1322018-1327018 GCA_911387935.1 Dolichovespula saxonica
GAGAGAGGGAGAGAGGGAGGGAGAGGGAGAGAGAAAGAGGAAGAGAGAAGTAAAGAGTGTGAACGTTTCGAGAGTGTTTCTGTCTATTCTCTATCTATCTATCTATCTATCTGTCTCTCTCTCTCTCTCTCTCTCTCACTCTCTCTCTTTCTCTCTCTCTCTCACTCTCTCTCTTTCTCTCTCTCTCTCTCTCTCTCTCTCTCTCTCTCTCTCTCTCTCTCTCTGTCTCTTTATCTGGTTCTCGCTGTCTTTCTCTATATCGTGTCAGACTGCGATATATGTAGATATATCGAGAGAAATTGGCAGGTTCGCGCGTGAAAGAGCGTGAATTCATGCAATTTCCAGTTTCCAATAGTAACCGATAAAGTACGATGAACTCTTTATCTAAATACGTATCGTGTATTACGATTGGCGATAAAAACGATGATAGTCTCGTTCAATGGAATATTAGTTTTGTTTAGGGCACGAAAATATATACTGGCCCGAAATTTTTTTCTTCCTTTTATGGATTCTTTTTTCTTTCTTTTTTACTTTTTCTTTTTTCTTTTTTTTTTTTTTTCTTTTTCTTGATAGTGGAAGTTGAACCTTACATGGGAATATACAAAATTTGATTTAGAGAAAAAAAGAAAAAAATAAAAAAAGGTCGGTGCATTCGAGTTTTTCTTTTATCGCTTTCAATTTATCGCTTTTTTATTGAAACAAAAGGAAAGTGGAAGGAAACGGGAATGGTCAGGATAAATATAAGCTGGGTATTTTAATTGATTCGTTTGTTTGTTTATTTATTTATTTATTTGTTTATTTTTTACTCATTTATTTATTCTGAGGGAATTTAACTTGCCGATGTGCATTTTTAAATAAGTATAAAGGTATAATCGTATGCTTGAAAATAAAAGTAGTAATTATAGAAAAACTTTGGCGATTTAATTCGAAAATTTTTTTATTTTATGTTATCGCTAATTAATTGTGATAATCTGAAAAGCAAACAAGTTTACGTGATACCTAATTAAGTGATAATCCGAAATAATACGGAATTTTATAAGATTTCTAATTAAACGATAATCTAACAGGAAAATAAGTTTCCTTGACTGTTAATCAAGCCATAATATGAATAAATAAAGGGAAAACGTAACTAATTTTACATGCCAATTATTACACTAATTTAATAAATTTTCCTTCTGAAGATTAACATTTACAAAATTTTTAATTCTATTTCTTAGAATTCTTTCGTCAATTATTGATGTCTAATTCGACAGATAATATTGATCAATAAATCGATAAATAAATAAATCTTTCTGTCGAGAATTGATATCCTTGAATTATTTAATTTTATTATATATATATACACACACACAGCACACATCATGTATGTATGTATGTATATATGTATATAAGTCCATTATATCGAAAATAATTAAATTTAAATATTTCTCGCATGTCACAATGCATATAGATCAGATATATTTAATTAATAATAATACAAATGAAACATTAAATACATCGAGCTAATTAGTAAAAAAAAGGTAAAAAAGAATCAATCTTTGAACAATCCATTTTATATCTAGTTACGGCTTTAAATAATCTGATATATCATTTAATGGTTAGTAACGTTACGTTTATCATTCTCTCTCTTATTCTATTTAAATAGAGAGACAGAGATAGAAAATGTAGTCAGTCTCTTCTTCTCAAGCTGCTTATACCCAGTGAGAGATACACGGTATGTAATTCGGAATTGTTTGTCCAACTGCTAACTAGTTTTCTGAACAGACTGCTGTTGGCACGATTTTGAACTAGTACGATAGTCAAAAGGAATTAACGTGCAACTATAACAGTGGCTTTTCCATAGAAGAGAGAGAGAGAGGGGGGGGAGAGAGTACCTGAATCCTTCGACTTTCTATTTTCTTCCTTTTATTTTTCCCATTTTCGTCGTTCCATTTAATTAAGTATTATTACCCTCAACAATAAATTCTAAAACAATACGAATCGTATTTGCAATGATAATTGTAAAACAGGAATGAAATTGAGATTGTTCGTAAATTCGTATCGGCGAAATAATAAAACCATTCAACATATATGAATGTACGACTATTAATTGATTAATTGACGAATAATCTTCTTGATCTAATTTACAATTATTAGGATTAACAACTAACGAAGATTATGTTATTTATTCGGTCAGTATTCGTGAACGATTGAATTTGATACGTATATCAAACATTTACACTTAATTATTTATACTGACCAAAATATTCATATGTGTGTACCTACTATACTAAATATATACTACATTATACTATTCTGTATATATACTATACTGTATATACTACAATATATATATATATATATATATATATATATATATATATATATATATATTTATTGGATCAGTATTTTCAAGTATTTGATCAGTATTTAATATAAGAGCACCCAACCCTTGACACTTTTTACACCGATAAAAATATTTATATATTCACTACGACGACCATTCATTTTACAAAATACTTACGATTAATCAATAAAGATACTGTGACTATAAATAAATAGAAGAATCGATTACGAGGTACGAACCACACGAAGATAATATTACACAGCAAGTATATTAACATTAAAGTTTCGAAGATGATGCTTGAAATTAGGCGATGAAACGAGGAAGAGAAGAAAAAGAGACTAAACAAAAAAGAAGGAAAGTATCGTTCTAAAAGGTGTCGAGCCAAGGAAATCGATCGTAATCCAGTTTTGAAATCATAGAGAGACAGCGAGAGGACGTAACCACAAACGACGGTTCATATCGGTTGTCGCAGGACAATTGAATGTCGATTTCCCGGCGGGACAATCGGCGATTCCATCGAATCGTAATACCATACCTAGTGTATACACGATGTACATCCTGTACACTAGCAGACTGAGTGTGCCCTCGGAGGTGGATATCAACGGTGCTAACGCGTCACAGGATGAATCACCACCGTCGCTGAACTACACATTTGCGAGATTTCAATCTCTGACTCTGGATACTGCTGTTAGTTGTAGTACGGAATACGACGAGTCTCATTGGTGAACCCGATCAGACAATTTTGCGATCGATCCCATTCGAAAATATTTCTTCGATTTATTACCACGGAGTAAATCCTTCGATTTATTGACTTTCCGAACGCGCACGATCTTTACGACGGTATAACTATTTTTTTTTTTTATGTTTTCTTTCAAACGACCTCTTGATTTTATTTTTCCTTCTTTTTTCTTTATTTCTTTTTTTTTTTTTGGAGAAGTCAAAAGGATTGGTTTACCAGCTGACGCGTAAAAAAAAATTCTCTTGAGAAGAATTGCTATTGGTCGGAAAGTAAAGGCCGCTTTTTGCACCTTTTTTTTCATTCTGGGTCTGCAGTGAAAATTTAAATAACGCATTTTGAAGACACGCATTATATCGTGTGTGTGTGTCTATTTGTACGTGTGTATGTATGTATATAGGTATGTATGTATGAATATCTATACGGTAAAAATTTTATCGAGACCAGTTGGTGCGGAACCAAACGACAGGCGTCGAAAGGAGTAAAAATCTGCACAAAAGTCACGAAAACTGCGATTTTCATCATTTTTAAACGTTTGCAGCTAACAGAAACGTTGATCGATTTCAGATGAAATTTTCAGCGTATAGGTATATAAAGAAAATAAATCTTCAAAGTGGGTGATTGAAATTTTCATTAAAGGTTCGGATAGAAAAAAAATGTTGTAAAAAGCGATCTTTACTTTTTTTTCTTCGTAACTCCAACGATCACAATAGCAATTTTTTTTTCAAAAAAATATCTCTCTTACGCGCCACATAGTAAACCTAAATCCTTCTGACATCTCTAAAAAAAAAAAAAAAAAAAAAAAAAAAAAAAAAAAAAAAAAAAACAGAAAATAATAAATCGAGTCGTTCGATCGAATCTTAAAAAATTTATTCTATTTTAAATAACAAACGTGAGTTTTGTTCTTTACTGTATCTCTTTTGTTCATTACGGTTATCATTTCGTTCTATGAATTTTCAAATTTCGATTTTATTTCGTCTAATGGGACGTACAGAGAAACGAAGAGATATGCATTTGGTTATAAAATGTCGAATTACATTTCATAAATAATAGGACTAATGAAATTTAATTGTGACATTAATCTGTAATTAACGTACGCGAATTTGGAGAAGAAAATTTCTGTGATAGATCTGAAAATGCGAATTTAGTAGCTACTAAATAATCAAAACGATGAGATCTTTTTTTTATGAGAATTAATCAAATGTCACGAGCGATCAAATTTTGATATTAAATTCTCAATAAAATTTTGACGACCGATGATAATATATTAAGAATTGTTAATTTCGTGCCACCACCATCGTGTCATAGAAAAATTATATGAGAACATCTCACGTAAAATTTTATTAATTATTTTTAAATTAATTATTAAAATTTATATCGAAGTTAATTATTTACGAGAATTCTATCGATCGATCAATTTTTAAGATGGGGAAGAAAAACATAAAAAAGGAATAATATAAAATCGGATATCTCGACAGATTTCAATGAAAATAGTTCGATAACGGTTTAATATAGAACTTTTAGTTCCTAACAATTTTATTGTTCCTAACAGTTTGTACGTACCACCCAGTATTCAAACGTAACTTATTCGTAACATATTTTATTATAGGAATCGCCCTGTATTAACATACGCCGAATATAAAAATAACGATTTTCAATGATCACGCAGACGCGTTGAGTGAGTCATTCGTAAGAAGTTAGAATGGATCTAACAAAATTTATTTACTCGCTCTCTAAACATTTACGACGATTTCTGTGATAATAATACTTATCAGAAGTAAATAGGAATAGTTCTATGGACCATAGGGAAAAGGTCGATGCGTGCTAAGAGTAACACGAGGACTTCCATCCTCCGGATCCGGAAGTGGAATAAGGAGATATGAAACCGTGGAAGTCATATTTTGGATTGAGTTTGGTCGTGAGATAGGTAGATAGGTA
>OU427007.1:1332018-1349518 GCA_911387935.1 Dolichovespula saxonica
ATGGGGAATATACGAGTATCTCTCTCTCTCTCTCTCTCTCTCTCTCTCTACCTTCTTTTCTCTCTGTTCTTATCTCTTTATATATCTAACTCTTTTTCTCTTCCTTTGATATACTCTATTTGTAAAAATGTCTTTTAACAATTGTTGAAGGGTATAATGCTCGATATCGAATCGATATCGAATTCTCGAATTTATTTTAAAGTACAACGATGAGTATTAGTTAACTGCCATTCTTCAGAATTCAGTTTTATATTTGTTTTTATAGATTGATATATTTGTTGAATTTCTATTTGCAATGTAGCTTAGAACTTTGGATATTTAAATCTATGATTTTATTCGTCAATTAATTTTATTTCTTTTTTATTTTTTCGGTAAATATCTTGCCATATAGTAAATACTAATAATGATAATAGATAGATAGATAGATACTATTATTCTTCCCCTCAGGGATTGAAGGCGCTTTTTCAGAGGAGCGTACCCGAACCTCTTACAACAACAAATAAACCTTTCACTTCCACAATATTTATACCTGTATAATAATGATATTATTGGTATTAATAATAATAATAATAATAATAATAATAATAATAATAATAATAATAATAATAATAATAATAATAACAACGATATAACACGTCAATTGGCAAAATTGATTACGTATACCTATTTTACGAAAGTATGTAATATTTAAACATATGTACATTTATTGAATTACTGTTGTTAATCTAAACCAATAAGATAGAACATTGGATATTTGAATCTATGATTTATTTGTTAATTAATTCTTTTCATTTTTTTCGCCATATATATTTACGAATAATAAATAATAATAATAATAATAAGAGCGATAATAGCATTGATACTTTCGCTCGAGATTACATCAATTAGCGAAATTGTTGCTTACAGTTTTTAATAAGAAAAAAGACTAGAGTCAATTAGAGTTTAAGAGTTAAATAGTTCTAACGTATACATATACATACATATATTACATAGAAGTATATTTTATATGTGTCCTTTATTTTCAAATATATCTGTCAGACAAAACTAAGCTTATATATTTTTTTTTTTGAACGTCTATCACCAATCACAATAAATAACGTACAATAATAACAATAATAATAAAAAATAATAATAAAAAATAATAATGATAATAATAATAATAATAATAAAGCCGCTGAGCTTGCTAGACACGACGAGGAAAATGTATGAGCATCTACTTAGACCAAGACTGACAAACGCAATGCGGAACGCGGGAGGACTCTCGGACTAACATTTCGGATTTAGGAGAGGCCGATCAACGATTGGGGCTATCCAGAGGGTGGTTGAAATATTCCAAGACACAGACGGACACTGCCATGTTGCACGCTCTATCGTGTTGCTGGCGACACTAGAAGTTAAGAACGCCTTTAACTTGGCCACGTGGGTGGACATTCTGGAATCGCTGAAAAGCGACTTCAGGATCCCACCACACTTGTTCCGCGTAATGAAGGACTACCTACGAAATAGACGAATAATTTACGAGATAACCGAAGGACAAGTGACAAGACAAATAACCGCGGGGGTTGTTCAAGGATCTATACTCGGACCAGACCTGTGGAACGGGATATACGACAGCCTGCTCAGACTGGAGTTCCCACCCGGTATAATCCTCGTCAAATACGCCGATGACGTAGCGGCGGTGATCCTCTAGCGCACTCCAGATCTGACGCAGTCAGACTGAACCAAACGATGAAACGGGTTGGACGATGGAAGACAGAACACGGACTGCAATTATCGACGGAGAAGATGGAACTCGTTTTTATGACAAGGAAACGTATACAGACAAAACTACCGATAAAGATCGGGATAGACGAGATCGAGTCCAGAGGGGAAGTCAGGTACCTGGGGTAAGCCTGGATACAAAAATGACCTATTGGCCTCGCATACAGAAAACGGACTGCAAGTACTGTGAATACGAACGGGACGACGCTGAACGTATGTTTATTTAATTGTGATCGCTGGTCAGATCCTGGACAAAGATTGGAGATGATTGTGGGGAACATCTCACCGGACAACATGATCGAGGCGATGCTCCGCGGGAAAGAACAGTGGCGATTAGTCACCACATGTGTACAGTCCATTCTGGAGGGGAACACCGTAGATGACTGTTTAACATAAAAAAATTGGTGCAACAGGAAGGACGACAGAAAGACAGCAGCGAGCCAAAAAGGCGAAGACGAGAGAACCTAGCTTGAAGCAATGTAAAAACAGTCCTAGTCTAAAGCCCCGACAGGGTAGGATGTGTTTTAGTCGGTAGTACAGGAGTGAGTTCGACACTAGGGAAATGATACTGCACCTGTGCGTAAATGCATTTCACCTTCTACATTAAGAAAAAAGAAACAAAACAAAAACAAAAAAATAATAATAATAATGGCAGTATCTAAGATAACTGGAATGGATAGAATGGAAGAAAACATATAACAACTTTTCACTTATCCTATAACAGACTATTTTATTTGAATCTATGTGACAGAAAGGCGTTAAGGCAAAGACAGTAATAAAAAAGAGAAATAAAAAGAAAAAGATAAGAGAAAGAGAGCGAGCGAACGAGCGAGAGAGAGAGAGAGAGAGAGAGAGAGAGAGAGAGAGAAATGAAATAGATTCGACCGAAGCATTACGTTCGTCAGATGAGATATAACCCCATATCGTAAATCGTAAAATTTTTCGTTGTGATATTACTACCCTATTACCAGAACCAAACCCAGCTCTATGTTGTTAAAAAAAAAAATATTCTTTCTATTTACATTTTCCGTTTGGATTTTCCGTATCGGAGGCTTTAAAACCCCTCGTCTCTCCTCGTTCTCTCTCTCTCTCTCTCTCTCTCTTTCTATCCATCTCTGCCTCTCACCCATCCCCCTCTGTTCCTTCTCATCTCCTGTAACATCGAGCAATCATCGTCGGAGCGTATCGGACGTGAAATTTACAACTTCGTCATAAAATTTACCGTTGACGGCTACGTTACGAGCTCGTTATTACGTAGAATATGGTCGTGTGGCTGTTGCAATCGTTAACCAATATTCTCTGTCACTCTATCACTCTCTCTCTCTCTCTCTCTCTCTCTCTCTCCCTCCCTCCCTCCCTCCCCCTCTCTCCCCCTCTCTCTTTCTCTTTCTCCCTCTCTCTTTCTCTCTCTCTAACACTCCATCACTCTATCACTCTATCACTCTCTCTCTCTCTCTCTCTCTCTCTCTCTCTCTCTCTCTCTCTCTCTCTCTCATTTTAGATCTATCCATCTATCTACCTAGTAAAGCCCAACGGCGATTCGTTAACCGCAATCGAGTCGCAAACTTTGCACCGTCCAGATGTAATTTTCACTGCTATCTACTGGCAGTTTGTGATAGATTTCTCGGAATAGTCAAGGATTCGTTTTATTCTAATTCGTTTGGATTAATTAAACGTGTAATTTAACTTACGAATATAGTTTAACCGTGTCCCCGTCCATCTGTGACTCTCCGTATTACTGCATGGATAAGTGTGTGTCGCTTAAATCGCATCACTTTTTATTAATTCGTACCAATTTCTTTTTCTTTCCTTTTTTCTTTTTTTCTTTTTTGTTTTCTTATCGCGAATAATTTCAAGAAACTACGATTTTATTGTGGCATTATATAGTGATGCCACTATACAGAGATTATATTGTTGAATTTTTAAAATATTGAAATTAATCTATGCGAGTTAAATTACAATGAATTTTTTTATGAAAAAACGATTAATGCAATAAAATAATAATAAAAATAGCAATAATAATAATTATAATAATAATGATAATAGCAACGTAATAATAACCGTAACAATACTGTGAAAATTGCAATGACGAAGGGTGAATCAAAGTGTTACAATACTAATGAAACAGTAAGTCATTCTTGATTCTTTAATATAAACCAATCATTAGATTTGAACATAAACTATTTCATTAATTATAAGAATAATTATTCTTTCTATTAGAATTATTAAAAAAAGAAACAAAATCATATTAATTAAACCACTAATTTCACACCTCCCTGTTAATATTTTTTATATCATTTGATAATTCATAAGAAATTTACGTGTAACAAAAATAGAAGAAAAAGTATTTGAAAAACTCAACAAAGAAAAAAAGGGAAGAGCAAAGCAAAGAGAAATAATGTCGACAAGAAGATGCTCTCAGCAGAAGCTGAGAGAGTTTCGATTAATTAATATTTGTGCAATCACGGTATTGCCTTCTGTTAACTCTCCCTCTCTCTCTTTCTCTTTCTCTCTCTCTCTTTATTTCCTTCCCCCCCCCCCTCTCTCTCTGTCTGTCTCTCTCTCTCTCTTTTCTCCTCTTTTTCTCTTTCTCTCTCAGGTACCTCATAAGACCACTCTCAGAACGATTTCTCCGTGGGATACAAATGAATGAATGAAAGAGAAAGAGAGAGAGAGAAAGAGAGAGAGAGAGAGAGAGAGAGAAAGACAGAGAGAACCCAGTGGATTTGCTTGCAGCAAATGCTTTCGCATGGCTTGCGGTACGTGCTTGCGTCAGCATACGCACTTTGGTACCGGTGTTTGCACCAACGAACACTCAAAGGGTTTCCTGGCATCATGGAAGGGATCAGCTGAATCATCTGTAAGGTCGTGAAAGACGAATACCTTAGGTACGTAGGGGGATAATTTCTGTCTCAAAGTCGCGACGACTACTAGAAAAGGAAGGGTGGTTGCTTTAGGTTGAGAGTGTGAGGTTGAGGTTAGTACGGGAAGGGAAGGGGATTGGGGAAGAGGATGGGGAGGAGGGAGGGGAGAGGTTAAAAGTGGCGGGAATCGAAAGGAGGACTCTCGAAAAGGGTTGATACATATATGGATCCACGATCAAAGCAATCCGATCGTAAGTTAATCAAGTATCACGACATTTTCCACCTTTCAAAGGTGAATTCATACATAATATATATGTATATATACATGTGTGTAAGTGTTGCGTGTGTATACACACTTTTGTTTCTAGTTGTCTAACGATGCAGGTTCTTGCTTTTCGAGTTAGTTACATTTCATAAGAGGATATACTATTTGGATGCCTTTTGAATGAATTTAATGCTACTTCTTATGTAAGTGAAACACTCGTGATTACATGTACTTTAGATTTATTTAAACATTCATAAGATTTTTCATTAATTGAGAAATAGGTAGATAAGAATATTATTGATATTGTTATCGTCGATGTTGTCGTAATTATTATTACATGTAATCATTTCTGCATATTCGCATATTTGTTGTTGACAAAAATAATAATAATTATAGTAGTAATAATTATTATTAATCTATTTATTTATAATGATTATTAATAATAATAATATGATTATAAAAATATATTATTATTGGATTGATGCAAAAGTTCATCCCATTTTTAATACAAAAATTGAAGAAAAACTTCATTTACTAACAATAGTAAATTTTATTTATTAAAAATAGTAAATACAATTTTTCTTTAATTTATTTATAAAATGTGGGACGAACTTTTGCAGTAACCTAATATTATAACTTTTAAAAATCTTTACCATTATTATTACAAAAATGTTCAACAATAATTACAATGATAACGATAACAATAACTATTATTAGTACTTTTTGTTTATTAGTATAGATTTTAATTATTACAATGTTAATTGTTATAATTCATTGTTATTTACGGTTATGTTAATTCCTTTAGGAAAAGAGATCAGAGAATAAGCATGACAAGTTTTCAAGTTGTCAAATTTATCGCTTTTTTTTATGAGGATCGCGTGTATATAAGACAGACAACGAAATGCGAAAAGGATTTGTTGTGGAAACGTTCGCAACGCGAACACATGACGTAATAACGAACTGTTAATGGCATCGTAATCGCGTTACGTTACAAACCACGAACAGTCAGACGATTAGAATGTGAGATTAAGTATTAAAATACGGTTCACTAATTCTTAATAGATCATCGCGTTTGATCAGAATAGGATCAGTGATATAGTTGGAAACATCAATGAAAATATATGCATGTCTGTTGGAAAGCTAGTTCTCTAATAATTTTATATCAAAACAAAAATGTCATTTTATTTTATAATATAAAACGCGTACACCAAATGATGTAAGTAATTTACTATAAACTTTTCATCTGTTTCTTTGTTGAATTGAAAGAAAACAAAACGAGATTTGAATTTATTTACGATAATACAATTAACGTTTTAAATTTGTCATTGAGAATTTTTACCGATCAAATTACATTATGCGTTTATACGTGACCGTGATGTTATATCGATCGGTTACTCTAATTGAGTTTGTTTACATTTTTTAAAACTACTTCGTACGATCATCTTCTTAGTTATCGTTCGTCCTTCGCTGGATAACAACGTAGACAACGGAACAGATCAGGATATACGTAATATACAGTTATGATTCATACGTAACGATTTAATTTGAAGGAAATTCTGTAAGTATATTAAATTTAATTAATATCAATCGTAATATAATTAATATAATTATTTATATATTATAATGTAGAAATTATAATTCGTGTAAATATCATTTTAAAATTTGCAAGATAAGTATATCAAACGTATATGTACTTAACGTATTCTAACCATTTATGCGTAATAATCGTCTATAAATTCTAATTTCAATTGTAATACGTATTAACCCAATATACGATGATTATGAACATATAGATTAGGTTCTACGTTATAAGGTAAATCGAAATGTGTGTGTGTGTGTGTGTATGTGTCTAATAACAAATATGTGATCAATTTAATTTGTGTCGTTTCTTTTAATTTACAACTAAGCAACTTGCATAATTACTAACATATATATATCTCATTCTTTTGCCTTTTTTTTCTCAATGCTCTCATTTTATACTCATTTTTTTTCTTTCTACTATCGATATTTCCTTTCGTACTTTTTAATTACATCAGTGCATTACGGAGAAGGTATGGAAACGTGATCTTGTAACGAACGCAGCACGTGCTACAGACGCGAAGTGATTAATGCTATCTCTCTCTTTCTCTTCCTCTCTCTCTCTCTCTTTCTCTCTCTCTCTCTCTCTCTCTCTCTCTCTCTCTCTCTCTCTCTCTCTCTCTCTTTCTCTCTCTATCACGGTGACACGTACGCATACATTTAATCCCATTCGCATCTGTTCTATGTTGATATCGAGAGGATAACATTTATGATCAAACTAATGAGCACACACTTGTAAATCTTTGTCAAATTTTTTATTTACTTCTTTAGTTTATCTTTTATCTTTTTTTTTTATTTTTCTCTGATTTTATTCCGAATTATAATCCGATTTTGATTTAATATATCCTATTTGTCTATTTTCATTGTCTAACGTTATTACTATAATACATCTCTCTCTCTCTCTCTCTCTCTCTCTCTCTCTCTCTCTCTCTCTCTCTCTCTATCTATCTATCTATCTATCTATCCTTCTCTCTGTAATGTTTTTATAATTATCTTCTATATCCATGTATCCAGTTATCGATTATTATTAAGTTAGTTCTATTATGTCATGCCAATCCATCGAAGAAATAAAATACTCTACTACATTTTTATCATTAACGACACAAATATTATAATTATCTTGACATTAATCAAAAGCAATTAAAATGATTCAAAAAGAACAATCTAAAAATTTCTATTCTATAATACATTCATTAGAATATATCAATCCTTCTAGAAATACAATAACATGCTATCCTCTCTCTTTCTCTCTTTTTCTCTCCATCATTAACAAATACCAGATATCGGAATGATCTCGTTATTACCGAAAACCAATAACGATTAACTGAAATTCTGATTTTACCTCTCCCCTCACCTCACTTACAAAAAACCGCACATACTCTTCTTCCCCACCGCCCAAAAAAAGAAAGAGAAAACTACAACCAAAGCTAAATCCAAATCCAATTTATCTTACAATGGAATCAGATAAATCATGCTCATCAATCAGACAGCATATAGAGCCCAATTATTCGATGGTAATTAAGTTCGTAAAGTGTAGCAAGGTCTATAAAGTCTGAGTAAGTCTGGTCGCATGAGGACGTGGTATAGAATGAATGAATGTGTGTGTGTGTGTGTGTGTGTGAGAGAGAGAGAGAGAGAGAGAGAGAGAGAGAGACAAAGAGAGAGAGAAAGACAAAGAGAGAAAGAGAGAGAGAGAGAGAGAAAGAGAGATGCACGACTTTTGATGGTATTAGTATCTACAGTAGGGAAACTAACAGTAGAATTTCATTGTGTTGGTAATACGTGGTAACGTTAGCCGTTACTTGGTGTCGGTGGTGGATGGTTTGGATAGAAGGTTCTTCGTGGGTTCCGGACTGATGGAGCTGTTCTGGAATTATACACGGGGTTAGCCCTGAAAACCGGCCGGTAGACAGCTTTTGCCCCCGGAAACTAATTTAACTCTCGCATCCTCCGTAACCCCCACTCCTTACTCTCTCTCTCTCTCTCTCTCTCTCTCTCTCTCTCTCTCTCTCTTTCTTTGTCTTTCTCTCTCGTACCATCAACAGCACTAATACTATCTAACCTGTTGGTAGCCCGAGAGGAGTACTGTGTTTGTACTATTCGCATCCCTGTCCAACTAAATTTCGACTGCTAAACATACACGGGTTTTAACCTACCTTGTGTTAAATCGTCCGGAGAGAATCTACCATATTATGGGATTACGAAAGAAAAAAAAAAGGAAAAGGAAAAGAATAAGCAGGAGCAACAAGAACGTATGCCGAGTCGAATGGTAAAGCTTGTTGCTCTGGTGTAATTGAATCTAGTGTTAAAGCGGTTAAGAAAAAGTGTGATGCAGGACACCCGGTATGTTTGATTTGATTTCGTCGATTGAACGAACAGATTAGAGATAGGTGAACTTTCTTTATTTTTTTTTCTTTTTTTTTTTTTTTTCTTTAGAGGGACTTTAAATGGAATTTAAAATGATTCTTTCGGGATGAGAGGTGAGGTGATAGGGGCATAGAATGATAACAGAGTAAATTAGAGGGATAGTATGTGATCAATAGGCTAATAGATTTGTGATTGTTCTATTACCAAGTTCATAGTAGGTTGAGTTTGCAATTACGAATACGTAATTAACATTTAATGAAGTTGTATATTCATGTATGCATGAATATAATGTCTATCTGGACATAGGTATAGCGTGATAGGTAAAAGATAAGTTTGATCATTGTTAATTAACTACAAATTGGAATAATCAAGAATTTACAGTAAATTTACATGTATGTTGTTTCTGATAGAAAAGAACAATCAATTTTAAATAATTGTATGGCAAACATATTGTATCGTGTTATCAATCGATGAAAAATATTATCTAAATATCGTGAATCATTTCTAATCTGATTTAATTCAATTTTTATTTCAACTCGCTTATTAATTTAATATTTAACCATTAAATAGATATTGGAGAATAACTTTTCATAATAACATAATATTTATTACAAATTATTAAAAGAAAAATTTTAAAAGATATATTATATGTACTAGATTGGAAATTATGTTTTTTTTTTTCTTTTCATTATTCATACGTCAATATTAACTACGATAATTAATAAAGATAATTGACGATTACACGATTTTTATTTTGTTTTATATTTTTGACTGGTCCAAATCGTTGAATTTTAGAAATGAGAAATAAATTAACGTTTCACGTAGTGCGTAACAAATAGTAAAGACGTCAAATGCAATTTCTCGGGTGCATTGCACGAATGTAATTGTTTCTCCGTTCTAGCTTCTCTTAGTTTCCAACGCGTTACTTCTATAGGGGTAAGAGTGGGGTTACTTCTGTGACGCAGGGTAATGCTATTGGAGCGTGACTGTTTCACCGTCTCCTATCTACAAAGGGCGTAGTATGGTACGATACAATAGAGTTTCGATGAATTTCACCCTAACGTCATTTTATTTCTTCTATGTATGTTAAGAATAACGAAATTTGTCTATTCCCACCGTTTACCTATCAATGACGTATCCTCGTATCATTTATTGAATTTTTCTGGTATTCTTTTCTTTCCTTTCTTTTTTTCGAAAGAAAGACAGAATAAAATATATCAATGATTATTATTCAAAACATGCTCGTTTCCTAGGGAATGAAATAATGTTTTCGATTTTATCGTTCGACATTGTCGCGTTCGCCTGACCTTTTTTTCTTCAATTAATTACATTGATGAGTGAAAGAAAAAAATTGTCTTATTCTGATAAAAATAATATTTCAACATAACGGTAACGTGCGATAATTATGCGTTAATGAATAATAAGGAATTATTATTAACAAAACGAATTATTTTGTATATTAACGAAAATATGTTTCTATTTGCTTAGAAATTAATTATAGTTAAATAATTGAAATACGTACTGTATTTTCTTTGCAAAAAAAGGACAAAATTAATAATCGCATTTGATAATTAATTAGTAATTTAATCGAATAGATTTAAAAAGCATACTTTCAATAGGAATATAACATGACTGGAACAAAAAGAAACGAGAAATAATTTCATCGAATTATTAACTATTTTGATACATAGGAGGTCGGAAAATTAGCTAGAAAAAAAAGAAAAGATTAAAAAGGAAAAAAAGAATAAAAGAAGAGAAAGATAAAGAGAGAGAGAGAGAGAGAGAGAGAGAGAGAGAGAGAGAGAAAACGGCTAGTTATGTTCGAACGAAATAAATAAAAATCGTAAAATAAAAATTCGGTTGAGAAAGAAGAAAAAAGACTAATAAATACGTAACAAGGGAGATATTAAAAACGTAGCAAATACCAATGGTTAATTCGACAAAAATTCCGATCGATTAAACGTTAACCACAACGCACGTTATTTCGCGATGAAATAGGTAGATCCGAAAGTATTTCGGTGCAATAACAGCATATTCGAGGTTGCCGATATTTTTCTTTTTTTTTTTTAATTTATTTCGATTATTTTTCTATGTTTTCATTTTTTCTTTTTACTTCCTTTCTTTAATTCTCTCTTATCCTCTTTTGTTTATTCACCGCCCTATTATTTATTCAACCCCTTTTGTTTCTCCGAAAAAAAAAGATGAATTGAGTATGTAGTGTATTGTCAGTATTCCATATACGTATATATTTAATGAAAATATGTACAATGTAGATTGAAATGAAACGATCGATAAGAAAAGTTATCAGTTGATCAACGAATGATAACAACGAATTGTTACTGATTTAAGCAATTTTTCCCCCATTTAATTTCGGCTATCACAATTCTTTTTCTTTTCACTTGGACGAAATCGTTTTCCTCTTTTCTGACCCTTTCAAACTATCCAATCCTTTTACTGTCTCTCTCTTTCTCTCTCTCTCTCTCTCTCTCTCTCTCTCCTTCTCTTTTTCTTTCTCTTATCCTAAGTGCATCTCTCTTTCGAGAGTAAAAAGTACTGGTGGTGCGTAACTCGAATCGCTCAGGCAGTTTTACAGAATTAAGGATCCATTCACTTTTCATTAACTCGACAACGATCGAAGAATGATGGAAGGGCTTGTGAAGGTTGAAGAATATAAAAAGCTACGATATATTTAAGGGTATCGAGATAAAGTGTTAAAGATCGTTTATTCGAAATTAATTTGTTTCTATATTACATTAAATGTAAAATCTAATTTTGAATAATACATATATATATATTTATTTATTTATTTATATTGTTAATGTAAACATTTCTAATAATTTAAAATCTCCTTCTTTTTGTTTCATTATTTTTATAAGTAAATTCAGATATGTATGTATCTAGAATATTATATTTGTTTCTTTTATCTGTCTCTAAAATCGTATAAATCTTTTTCCTCCTTATTCGAATCAACAAAAGAATTTATGTATATAAATGTGTGTGAGTGTGTGTGTATAATGTATATATTTGTTTTAACCGAATTATTTACATTTACAAATATAAATATTATTTATTAAATAATATATTAATTAAAATATATTAATTAAAGAAAAAGAAAGTATATATATAAATATATTTATTAATTGCGTTAATATAAAAATTTGAAATAATAAAAAAGCTTCTTCCTTTTAACCGATCTATTTCGACACTATAAATAATTTTCTTCATTTTTTGTATAAATAAATTCTTTAGGAATAATTCAAGTCGAATTGAAATTAAATTTTCCGTTCGATTTTAATTATGTTTAGTGTTAAACGATTATTTTTAAAAATATATGTATATTTAATGTAATGTATTTTCTTAAATATAAAATATCAAATTCCGATTACGGAGACATGAAATTTGTTGAATTACGAACGTTTTCAAGCGATAAATCGGATATCATGGTAAGGAGCTTGAGGAAACTACAGACGTCTTCGTTGAGAATACTGTAACAATTCTGATGCGATTAATCGGATTAAAGCCTCACGAGCGATCGGTTCTGTACTATTGTCCCTCGGGAATACTCAACACAAATTTACCTTCTCTCTCTCTCTCTCTCTCTCTCTCTCTCTCTCTCTCTCTCTCTCTCTCTCTCTCTCTCTCTCTCTCTCTCTCTCTCGAATATTTACATATGTGTGTGTGTATTTTGAAGCGGTATTAAATGAACCTCAATAAATTAGATAAATAAAATCGATACATGTCATATTAATTGAATAATATTTTTCCTTTTTATTTCAACAGAACCAATCAGAAATAGAAGTTAACATTAAGTTTTTGCCGGATTATTGACCATAAAAAAAAAGTATAACATGATTTCTTCGTTCTATAGTTGTTAAAATTTTGTAAATATTTTTATTATATCGTATCTATTATCTCAATTGTTAAATTTATTAATTTCTATTTAATTATTACTATTATTAAGTAGTATAACAGTATATAATAATATATAAGAATAATAAATGGTAATATAAGTAATGTATTATAATTGATTGTAATAGCATTTACTATACTATAATATATTATTAATATATTATTTATAGAGCGTTCATCAAAATTATTATGAAATCTAGTGATATTTTTTTTATCGATAAACACCGGTACTAATCAATTTTTTCTTCGAGGAGGGACAATTTTTTATCATAAATTCACATTATAGGGGTTAAACCCTTAAGGGGGTTAAGTGACAACCCTCTCAAAGATCTTAATTGGCAATAGGGATCAAGTGACGTATCATTTAAAAGGTCTTTTAATACTTTTTACAATGGTACTATATTCTCTTTTCTTTTCTTTTTTTTTTGTTTGTTAATTTTTAATCAAAAAGTTCCCGAAAAAAGCGTTTCTAATCTTCCGATTGAAACTTCTACTTCATTAATTCTTCAAATTTAATTCAATGTGTGTCGCAGCGTGTGTGCAATGATAAAGCTTTTCGTTCAGGATTTTTATAAGAGTTAATGTCATGGAATAATTTAAATTTAAATATTTAACTTTAGTAATGCACACCTCAAAATAATTTAAAATTGTGCACTCGGGGTGAGTTACATCTCAGGTACTTTGAACGCCTGTCATTTATACAGAACGAATAATTCTGACCCGAAAAAAAAATATTCTTCGAAGCCTCGAAACCGATAATCGATAGATACGCAAACGCATTTTCAATTTTGACATTATAAAGAAAAAAAAAAAATCATGAATCACGCAATGCGCAAAAATCGACCTTTTTTTTCGTCGTTCAAAATCGAATCCTTTTTAAACGAAAATTCCGAGAAACGTGTTTGAAATAGGATTCAGTAAACAGTTATTTGTAAATATTATTATCTCTCCATCCTTACGGTGATTGTTATAATCATTGCGATATTTTTCTCGTAAAGTATGCGGGTAAGAACATGCCTTAAGGAGGACTTACCGGGATCCGAGGAAGGATGCGCCCTGGTGAGTCTGCAAAGCTGCAATGGCAGATAACGAGTGTCTGCCCTGGGCGGTGACTTTGGTGGTGGTGGTGTCGCACTAAGAAATCCACGTTGCAACTCCCAGCCGACTTCCTGGATGATCGAGGCTTTCCTGAAGTACGGCGTCACCTCCCTCAGGTACTTCACTATAACGAAGAAAAAAGATATCTCGTGTTACGACTTAATAAACAAATGTATTTACACGTTTACGTGTATTAATATGTACGTATGCACGTAGATACACATTTACGTGCGTATTATAATATGATTTAATGAAAGATCTCAATCGAGTTTTGTTACTTTTTCTTTTTTTATCATCTTTTCTTATGTTTTTACGTTACTTTTTTACGTTGCTTATTTTTAAACTTTGAAATTTTTATTAATTTCTTATCTTTTTTTTTTTAAGCAACAGTTGGATTTTTTGTTATCTTTTTACTCCTTACAACATCAGTGTTTTTATCTTTATATTATTTAAAAGAGAGAAAGTAATTTGATTGAGTAGAACGATTTGATAACCGACAATCTTTGAAATTGCGAGACAATTTTTGATAATTATTAATTCAATAAAATATTTTTAATAAGATTAATTAAACTAATTATAATCCGTAAGAATATTACAGAATGCAATATACGGGGGATACATTTGTATCATTCGAGATATTTTCAAAGTAAATCTTATAAACAGAAGATATGTTTTAATCAGTATAATTCTCTTATGACAAAGAATCGGACTAATTATAAGTGGCTTTTGTTATGAAAATTTTTAAGCATTTTCTTTTCTCTCTTACTTTCTTTCTTTCTTTTGGAATATTCCATGAAAGTTGAATTTGGAATATTCCATCAAAGTATGATGTGTATATATACATCTTTGTATGTACACGACAACCAATAGATGGTTTGTCGAAATTTTGCTTTTTTAAAGAAAAGAACTAAATTATTCGCTCTCTTTTCCTAAATTTCATTATACATCAACAATCTAAACAAAAACAACAACAAAAAAAGAAAAACACAAGAAATTAGCCTTCGAAAGTCTTCGAAGAATAGAAATTAATTTTTAAAATGGTCTGAGAACTTTTGGCCCATCCTCTGTAAAATACATTTATGACCTTAACAATGTTACGTGATTAAAATAACTTTATACACACATAGACACACACTCGTGCCCATAATGTAGATTTTCTTTTTCGTTTCTTTTATTTGTTTTTACTCTTTGCAAATTACTCTCGATAATAATCGTGAAAAGGGGGTGAGGGAGGGGATAGAGAAGTGTCAGAATTTCGAAGAAATTTACGAGAGAGATTGGCTCGCTACTGCTGGATGAATATAACACAGCGGACGTCGATCGATACCATTCATCGATTCGATATTAGACCACGTTTTCCGTTCAAACGTATCGAGCTTTACGAGCACCTTTTTACGGCATACCCTATTCCTGTGAGCTCACGATTTCGCCCGAGGTCGTTTGATATTTTCTCAGTTCGTGTCTATGTATACCACTTGTTTCACTACCCAACGTTTTACTGTAGAAACCTTTTCTTTCTTTTTCTTTAGCGGTCATTTTATATCTCTTCCTCTCTATTTTTCGTACGATTTTACCATTTTCACGAAACTTTAATGTGTTCACTTTGTACACGTATCGAATATTCCATTACATCTTACCACCTTCGATACATATATATAATACATGAATACATGTGTGTGTTTGTGTGTGTGTGTGTGTGTGTGTGTGTGTGTGTGGGTGGGTGGGTGGGTGGGTGTTAAGTATTTTTTATTATATAGAAAAAACGTTAATAAATTTTAAGTTTTTTATAATTACATTTTACGAGATGAGAAATATAATGGTACGAAAACAAAAAAAAAGAATTTCTTTTTTCTTCATCAAAATCATTTAAAATTTTTCTTTCTGTTTTTAACGTGTGATATTGTTATCAAAGGACGAGTTTAACGAAAAGAGACCAGGAAAGATTCGAAAACGTTAATACAAATGAAATTGTATTCTTTCTACGTAGTTTGACTTTATTCTGGAATATTTGTTCTCGTCTTATTTAAAAAACAGGAGAAATAATCAATATCGAATCGAGTAAAATGGTATAGCTCTGTATAATCGCGTGGGTGTAAACAGCAACGTCGAAACATCAACGATAAATTGGATTTTGAAATGACCTGTACGTGAGTACTCAACCATACAGTTCGAGTTACAACGTAAATTGAAGCTTCACCCGTCTGCGATTTACGAGGGCTTTACCATTTTTTGTTTCTTTTTTCCATTATTCTTTCTTTTTTTCTGAAAAAAAAAAAAGAATAGAAACAAATCATTACATTTACTAACTACCGTTTTCTAATTATTTACGAACATTGTGAGAGTTTTCCGTTTTATTTTTTTTTATCTTTCTTTCCAGAGAAGAAATCTAATTATTAAATGAAAAAAAAAAAAGAAATAGAATAGACAAATAATCGGATGAAATCAGATTAAATTATATATTATATATATATAACATTATGTTACTTATTTCATTATTTATATATTAAAAATTAAAAACTAACATAATTATAGTCGATTAGAGAATAATTATATTTTTACTGTGATTAAGAATTATTTTAAATAATCAAGTTCAATTATTACATGTGAGAAATTATATAAAACCATATATATATTACGTTATATCATTTTTTTAAGTTTCATATAACTTATCAATATTATTTTTTGTAGTTATTCATTGTAAAATGCATTTTTAAATTCTGCGACGTTTTTTGTTCTATTTTTGTCTTGCTTAATTTTCTTTTATCAAATTGTGATCTCTTTTTCATTCTCATTTTTTTTTTTTTTTTTATATCGTTTAAACAAACTCATGAAAATACATTTTTAAGAACTGTAATCGCTCATCGAGATAACAGCTCTATCTTTCTCTAGTAAAGTAGAAACTTTCGTAAAATAACCGATCAAAAGTCCCGTGAGAAAATATCTTTTTTAACGTACGACTAGAGAATTTTATCGAAGCGTCATTCGTTAATGTCAGAACGTAATACGTTCTCCGATCGAAGCAATAACGCCGCTCATTATCTGAACGTACATCCTCGTTCGAAAGAAAAACTTCAATTTAATTTACGATTATATTTCTCGTATATCTATTACAATTAAAAATTAAGAATTAATTTAAGATAATATTATAATATAAAATATACCTAACAATACTTTTCAAATTTTTGTCCGATTTATCAACTGCTATACAAAAATTATTTAAAATATTAAAGAAAAATAAATATATGTACATATATATATAAATAATATATATATAATAGAAGTAAAATTACTTTCTTAACATCGTTGTTTCGAATCTTACATATCAATTAATAAAAGGGATATTAAATGGTCTTTATTAGTTGATAAATTTACGAATTGTTTAGGACAATTATTATCTTTATTTAACGAAAAAATGAAAAGAAAGAGAGAGAGAAGAGATAGGAGATAATATCGTAGTTTATCGAATTTTTTCGAACAATTTATTAAAGAAAAGGAAAAGAGAAAGAAAAAGGAAGAGAAAATGAAAAGAAAAGAAAAGAAAGAAAAAAGCAACAAGTTTCGCATCAATAACTTTCTCGAATAATTTTCAACGCCAGACTAGAGAGATAACAGATAACAGATAGGAGATAACATTAACATACGTACGTTCTCGTTGAGA
>OU427007.1:1354518-1377018 GCA_911387935.1 Dolichovespula saxonica
TATTGACTCGAAACTGATTAACGTAATTCTTGATACTTCAACAAATGCAAACGGACAAAATTGAAGCGACGTACTAGAGATTAAAAATAAAAGAAAAAAAAAAGAATTTTTTGGAAAACGAATTTTCGTTATATTCGGTCATATTTGTCGAATGAATTTTGTTTAAGGGAAGGTAAAAAACGACAAAAAAAAAGGAGCGAACGAATGCATGCACTTTCGAGCGAATATTTTTTTCACATATTTCATCGAGCGTACTCGGTTGAAAAGAAAAGAACGAAGAAAAAAATTTCGAAAATTTTTCTATATAACATTACTTCCCTGCGGGAACGTTCCGACGTTGACGATATTTATAAAATATTTCATGTAACAAGTTATCACGTAAATATTCTAACATTTGGAATACTTATTCACTTTAGTGATCAAAAAAAAAAAAAAAGAAATAAATTGACGATGTTATCGAATATTTTTCTACATATCCACTGTACGCTAGTATAGATGAGTTTTATAGTTTGATATATCGTTGGTCGAACACGTGTGCAAATTTCAGAGCAGAAGGTTACATACGAAGTTAGCCAAGCGTTTTGAAATCGTTACATTTTTACGTTTTTGACGAACTAGGCTACATCTCTCTCTCTCTCCCTCTCTCTCTCTTTCTCTCTCACTCTCTCTATCTCTCTCTCATCTTTTTTTTAACAATAGAACATGTTGTATTCCCCTTGTTACTAATGCAAAATCCATTTTCTCGTTTTCGTAGGACTCAAACGTTTTATTTTTTTTATTTTCTTTTTTTAATTATTTTATATCCATTTTCCTTTTTTGTTTGTTTGTTTTTTTTTCCTTTATACGAATCAATCTTCGTTATAAATAATAGACGAATTAAAAACTTTATCGTATAACGGAGATTTAGAATTAATGGGTCAATGATTGTTTTCATTGAAATCATTGCTTCCAAACGTTGACGTAAAATTGTTTAATTAGAATCGAAGATAAAGATAGTTTAGATAAGGGAAATAGAAGGAAGGATATCGTTAAGCTATTTTGCTTTTCGTCCTGCGGGACCAATAGCAACTTCGTTTGGAATTCAGAATGAAATTCTAACACTTACTAGAATCCATTTCTCTTGTCCCTTCTTTCTCTCTCTCTCTCTCTCTCTCTCTCTCTCTCTCTCTTTCTCTCTTTCTCTCTCTTTCCCTTTAGAAATAATTCGAGAAGTTTCAACGAGAATGAAAAGTTTTTCTCGTTTTCACATTCTCTTTTTATGAATATTCAAATATTTTCTAAATTTTGAAGCTCCAGTAAATTTAACACTTGCCGGAAAACGACTTCGTTATTTAAAATGAAAAAAAGGAAAAGAAAAACGAAAAGAAAAATAAAGAAAAAAGAATTAATAAGAAATAACACCTGCCGGAGATTGAATTTATTATTAAAAATGAAATTAAAAAAAAATAAATAAATAAAAGAAAAGACAGAAAAATAAAAAAAGGATTGATAAGAGATAACAATAAGATACAACTATAAATCAAATATAACTATAGTTACAATAAATTAATAACAAATTAACCATGACGTTGAATTTCTTGACAATAAAATAAATAAATGAATAAATAAATAAATAATTATATAAATAAATAAATAAATGATAATTGGATTATTTTATTATTTGAAAATATATTAAACGTATTCCTGTAGGCGATATTATTAACGTAATAGTTTGCGTACTACCATTAATGATAAACTCTGATAGACAAGTAGAACCCAAACGATCGTGAGCGTGTTCACGAGGGAAACTGAAATTCGCTTGAAACTGTAACACCGCAAACGATATTTGATATAATTTTGTGGATTCATACCGGGCTCGCCTTAAACCAAATCGCATACTATACCTATCCACGAGAAATTTGGAAATTCTCCTTTACGTCACCGTATTACTAAATTCTATACAATTTTACTTCCTAATCAATGAATAAGGGTACTTTCTAAATATTACAATATATCTGTAAAATAATATAACAATTATTTACAAACATAGAGAAAAAGATAATCTTGAATTATATTCATTATAAAAGAAAAAGAAGAAAAAAAATTAATTTGTATACACACACGATAAAGATTGTATATATAAATAAAAATAATATAAATACAAATATATAGATAAATAAGTAAAGGAATAAAAGAAATACGAAAAGAAGACAAAGAATATGAATTTTGAAAAAGAATGTCAATTCATTCGATATCAGTTTATATGCGTACGACGAAAAACGCTTGGAAAACACGTGGTAGGAGGAAATTATAACGAGCTACCTCTACTCCCACCCTCTCTCTCCCTCTCTCTCTCTCTCTATCACTTCGAGTCTTCATAAATTATACAGTAGCAGGCCGCATTTAAATTTCAATTATCCGTTACTACGGTAGTAACGATGGAGTAAGTAGAAAGTCGAGAAAGAATACATGCGTCATCCCTCTTACCTGCTTACACAACGATCTTTTTTACTTACCAACCTACCTACCTATCTATCTACCTACCTACTTGAAAAGCAAATAAACGTTTTATCAGTATCGTAAACTGTTCTAATCAATCTTTCTAGTTATTATTTGAAATCGTATAGCATATTTACTATCTAATATTCTTCGAACATATATATATATATATATATATATATATACACACACACACACACACACACACACACACACACACATATACGTATTATAAAAAAAATAATAATTATAATTGTAATATTCTTTAAAAAATAGTGAAATCATTTTTAAAAAATTATTTGAAAGTAATATATTATTTAGTAATCAATTATTTATTATTTTATTAACATAATAAAAAATGAATATAAATATATTTATTTAAATTAAATTATGTGACATATTTAAAGTAAATATTTAATGTAAATATATTTATATATATTAAATTATATAATATATGTAAAATTAAAATGTGATGGTAATATATTTATTTATATTAAATTATAATAATTTATATTTTATTTTATTATTTAAATAAAGATTTAATGTTAATACACACACACACACACATACGTATATATAAATACATATATATGTATATGTATATGTATATACATTATTACATATTGTTTTGCTTCTCATTACTTTTTATTATTTGTTACTATAACTATTATTATTTCGAAATGAATTTTATTATATATACATATATAAAAATTTAATAAATTTAATTTAAAAAAAAAATATATATAGGCGGATAGATATAGGTATATATATATATATATATATATATATATATATATATATATATATATATATATAATAAATGGTATATATTATAAAATGATAAAAAATTAATATGTAAATACATCCAGATATCCATATAATAAAATTCCTTTTAAATATTTAATAAAGTATGCAAATGATATGGATCCTGATCCGTTATTAAATATTTGAATGGAACTTTATTCATTCCTCTCCATTATCTTATCCGAATTCGATTTGAAATTTCTCTTCAATAATATCCTCCTACATCGATCCTTTTTATTACTTTGATTAATTGTATTCGTTTAAATACGATATTTACATTGATTTCGATTTGATTACCACTTTATATTTATTTTTTCAATTTCAATGTTCTTATTTATTTATTTTTTTTTATTATCCTTTTAATATATCGAATTAAGTTACACGTTCTTTTGCCAACTTAATTGACAATTCATTAACAATATTTAAGTTTAACATGTAAGATTAATGATCGATTTAGTTAATACACTGAATTAATTTGAGTTTAATGTTTATATATAATTATAATATTATTTCATTAACACGTTGAGTTCATTTTAGTTAAATGTTGGAGTTCACTTAAATAATATATAATTAACATGTTAAATTCAATGTTTATCCTGGATAAAGACATCATTTAATTGACCCGCTTACAATTTTGTTGTATTATTAAGAAGCCATTTAATTAACATGCAATTAGAGCAGTTATGAGCAGGGTGGGAGTGTGTTGTAATAATGTAAAAAAGTATATTAAATTAAATGATAAATATCTTAAGTTTCTTCTTTTTTTTCACTATTTCAAGACTTCAAAAGTAATCAGACATGTGTAACAATAATCACTCAGAATTTTCCAATTACGAGATATAATATTATGTCAAATTATAGTTAATATGTGATAAATATTTTATTAAAAGAACAAAAATATTAAATATTTGGAAAAATTCTATTTAATTTTTTGTACGTTTAAATTCTTTTATAAAGGATTACGTTTAAATTTATAAGATAATGACAATTTTATTTTACACATTTTTATTTTATTATCGCTTCGACTATAGAGTCACAAAGCTTGTTGAAATAAATTTACATTATCATCATCATCATCATCATCATCATCATTATTATTATTATTATTATTATTATTATTATTATTATTATTATTATTATTATTATTATTATTATTATTATTATTATTATTATTATTATTATTATTATTATGATTAATAAATTTTTGATGCCAAAGAATCATATTGAATGCCACACGCAACTCGACAATTTCATATATTTCATTGATTCAACATTCCTTTCGTTACATTATCACTATCATCCGTCGCTCGTAATTTCATATATTATTCCTTCCAATTTATTCGTCGTTCGATATTTGCTCCGTTCTCTTTTTTGTCAACACACGAATATAAATATATAACGATTGTATAAGAGATTGAAAGAAAGGAGAAAGGATATAATAAAAGAGAAAAAAAAAGAAAAAGAAAGAGAGAGAAAAAAAGAAAAGAGAAAGAGAAAAAAGAAAAAGAAAGAGAGAGAGGAAAAAAGAAAAGAGAAAGAGTAAAAGAAAGAGAGAGAAAGAGAAAGAAAAATACAAAAAACGAAAGGATACAAAGTGAAAGAAAATAGAAAACGAACGATTTCTACACGATGATGTCTTGACGTTATATTCGACGTTTCGACGTTAGCGAACGTTAAGAAATACAGGAAGGAAGAATGGCAGGAAGGAAGGAATACAGAGAAAAAAAGGAAGAATAAAAATAACGTGCAAGCGAAAAAAGAAGCGTTTCGTATTATGCTGGTAAAAAGAACAAAAACAAAAAGAATGAAAGAAATAATGAAAAAGAAACTTAACGAGGATTTCTAGAAAATATTAGCAGATAGATCGAAACGATCGACGTCAATAATTCGTTCGATATATAAAATCTATCTTTTTATTGGCTATGCAACATTCTTTTTTGTTTATTTTTTTTTTTTTTATGTCACCTTATCCACGAGGCGTGAACCACCAACGTGAATTACTTAATTGACTTACTAATTTTGCGTAATAATGTTCGATGATAATAATCATTCACAATAATAATAATGAAAAATAAATATATATAAAATTATTAATGTTTATTTATTGTTAATGTAATTTCATATTTAAATGCAATTCCTCGTTAAAGAATTTATTTTTATATCAGACATAATTTTTTTAAATACTTGACATTATGTTCTTTTTCTTTTTCTTTTTTTTTTTGTAATAAAATATTTAATAATTCATAAGTTAACCGTAATTCGGCTTATTAATTGAGATGATTGGAGAAAATTTTTTTTTTATCCGAATGATCGTAAATCCAATTTGCGTGTTTTTTAGAACACAAAACAGAAGCGATCGCTTGCCCGATATCAATGACGTTTACATAAAATCGTAGTAATACGTGAATATTCACGAACATAAATTATGATACTTTTCGATTGTACTTTCACCTTTGTGAATTATAAATTTCGTGCGAACCTGTTCGCATCTACCTGTTAATAAGCGTATAAAAAGAAGTAAAAAAGAAACTGTAGGGAGCACGACAGCATGATTCACGTTCGTCATTCCTACGGCGACATCCTATTTATCACGAGGGAAAAGATTTTTTTTTCTTTTCCCATCGATGAACTCAAGAAAAAATTTTATCTTGAATATTTAATCTAACAATTTTATTTTACCACGTCAGCGAATACTGATATTACTTTATCCAGTTTTAAGTATAATACTACACTTAATGGCATATTCATTATATCAATTAATATTATAATCAAATAATAAATAAAGTATGAAAGAATAAAAATCGTAAGAAAATGATCTAGAATGATCTATATTAACTGATCTGTTTGAATCTACGAATAGTTAGAAAATTATCGTTAAGATATTGTTTATAAAATTCTAATAAAGAAAAAAGAAAAGAAATGAATTCTTTTGGATATTATTATCCTAATATCATTTTGTATAATGGACTGAATAACTTTAAAACGCGACAAATATTCGAAATAATGAAGATGAAATAGCGATATAGATAATATGAAAACAAAAGTTATGAGGTAGCGAATACTTGAAATAATATAGAATCTACATGAAACAGTTTCATGTACTACTTCATAAAATGAGTATAAAACAACTTTAAAGTAACAAATGTTTGATAAAATGTACTACATGAAATAGTTTTACAGAGCAACAGGTACATGAACTAATGAACATGAAACAATTTTGTGGTAACTGGATAATAATGATAAATGATAAAAAGGACAATCAAAATAAAATTTTCTCGAATCTCACATATCGCCGAATATATATATATATATATATATATATATATATATATATATATATATATATATGCATATTTATTTATATTTAGTTTTCTTTTTGTTCAATATTAAGAAATTTTATATTCTATTATTAAAATAAGAGAATCATTGAAATTGTTAATAAATAGTAAAAAGTAATTGAATTATTAAAAAAAAGGAAAACAGATATTGGATGCATAATAATGAACGCAGAAGTTTGAAAAATTTGAAATTTAAATTATTATATAACAATCTTTTTCATTATTTCTTAAATCGATTAAAAATAAGACTCTTTCTCTTTCTCCTTGTGCATATATATGCATATACTAAATTTATATTAATTTTTGCATACATATATTATATAAATATAAGTATAAACACACACACATAAATTCAAAAATCGCAAACTTCAATTTATTTATAACTTTCATAAGTTTTTGAACCGATTAAAAATGAGATACACCCTCTCTGTGTGTGTGTGTGTGTGTGTGTGTGTGTGTGTGTGTGTGTGTGTGTGTGTGTGTGTGTGTGTGTGTGTGTGTGTGTGTGTGTGTGTAACAAGTAATTGAACAAGTAATTGACGCTCCAGGTGTTCGAAAAAGATACACATAATCTCTGAAAGCTTTCGTAAAGTCTTCCTTCGTGTACACGCAATCAGAATAATCGGCTTATATCTTATATAGAAAATAAGCATAAATTAATTCCCAAGCGTATGGCGGATCGATCGTTGTTACGAAGGACACTTTCCTTTCTCGAAGTATTTTAGAGCGAATGAGATAGATTTATAAATAGATAAATAGATAGATGTATAAATAGATAAGGAAAAAAAATACAAAAAGGCACAAACACAAAGTACTTTCTCGATTTTCCATCATCGTCGTACGATTCATTTCATCTATTATAAAAATCATACGTCGATTGTATATTATAAAAACCATACAACAATTCATCATGGTGTCATAACGTCAAAGAACTTCAATCAACGTTCTCAATCTCTTTATTTAACACGCCTGATACGATTGTAATAAAATAATGAGATAAAACGACCGTTTGACCGCTTGTGTTTTTTTTTTCATTAAAGAATAAAAAAATATATAGATATAACACCTAACTTTGTATCAGAACCAATTTCTTTTACGTTAATATTAATATAAAAAAGCAATACATAAATAACGTTTATGTTATACCTATAATAATATTGCTTATAGCGAATGATATATATATATATATATATGTATATATGTATGTATATGAAACATAGTTAACCCTTTGACTGCCACGCCGAAATCACATGTTTTGCTCAGGACGCCATGGGAGTTCTTTTATTATTTAAAACATATAATGGCAAAATATAAATAAATTGATGATATAAGACAACATTTTTACCCAATGAAGCGTTTATCTGACTGTTGGTCACGGGTGACCACCGTGGCGCCATGGTGACAGTTGCTAAAGACAAATTAAAACAGGCCTTCGTTTATTTCAACAAGCTTTCGTATTTCTTATTTCGTCGTAAACGAAACGTCCACAATTGGCGAAACGTGTAGCAAAAAAATATAGAAAAAATATATTGGTGAAACGTGCAGAAGATAAACAGTATTTGCTCATTTTATATATAATAGTAAGGTATGTGCACACTTCTAACGTCAGTTATATGATTATAAAGCAGCATTTACGATTTGTTGTCTAAGGTTTGTTTATAATAGTGTTCGTAGATTACCCCTCATAATTATGGATGCAAACACTGAATATTTTTCGAGTGTATCCGAGGAGTCTTCATCGGAAGACTCGTCCCAAAATGAAGTATCGGAAGACGAAATAATTCACATATCGCCCACGATAAGGCGACGCCGAATCGAATCGGATACCGAGGATGAATTGGATTTAGAAAATGAAGATGAACATAATATAGATGATAACGAATGGTCAAATAATATAACACAAACAGCGGCAAGTGTAATTCCATTTGAAAAAACCCGAAATGCTGTACAGATCGAGGATAATCAGCCACACAGTTTTTACTTTGCTTTTCTTACGGAAGAAATTCTACAAATAATTGTTGATGAGACCAATAGGTACGCTGAACAATATATGCAAAATAGAAGATCGACTCGTCTAGATAAATGGACACCAACCGACAAAGATGAAATAAAACGATTTTTCGGACTACTTATATGGATGGGCCTGGTGAAGTTACCGAAATACGAATCATATTGGTGTAACAATAATACCTATTGCCAATCATTTCCAAGAACAGTCATGTCGAGAAATCGTTTTGAGTTGCTGTTACGATTCCTTCATTTCAGCAATAATCAAACAGCAAACATAAATGATAGATTGTATAAGATCAGACAACTTGTTGATATACTAAATCAAAATTTTTCCAAATACTATGATCTAGACGAAAACATATGCATCGATGAGTCTTTGGTACCTTTCCGAGGACGGATAAAATTCAGGCAATTCTTGAAGCAAAAACGACACAAATACGGCATCAAAGTTTTCAAAATGTGTTCCGACCAAGGGTATACATACCAATTTCAAATATATTCGGGAAAAAACTTAAATGAACAATGCGTAACGCCCACAAGTATAGTAATGAATATATGCCACAATATTCTACATAGAGGCCACACAATTTACACCGATAATTGGTACACTAGTATAAATTTAGCGGAAAAATTAATAGACTGCAACACTCATTTAGTAGGAACCCTAAGAAAAGATAGAAAGGGAATACCCGTCGACGTCAAATTTAAAAAATTGAAACGAGGTGAGCTTATCGCTATGCAAAATAAGAAGGGGATTATGGTCCTCAAGTGGAAGGACAAGCGTGATATTTTTATGCTTTCGACAAAACATTCGGCCGAAATGGTAGAGGTCCGCAAAAAAAACTATGTTTGTGATAAACCAGTAATAGTTGTAGACTACAACAAAGGAAAATGTGGTGTTGATGTATCAGATCAAATGATAGCGTATTCTACACCACATAGAAGAACCCTCAAGTGGTACATAAAATTAGCTTTAGAGTTATTATTGAATACATCAGTCTCAAACGCGCTGATACTCTATAAACTCGCCACGAGAACAAAAATCAAGGTACCAGACTTTAGAATGGCACTCGCAATGCACCTTACACAGCGCCATTCACCAGCACTGTCAAATACACCTACTCGACGAAGATTGCGGCACGAAATGCAGAAGAAAGAAGGGCAAGCGTACCTGGAAAGAAAGTTTTGCAGAGAGTGTTATAAAAAAAATGTCAAACTGTTAGGATCAAAAATTGCTAAAAATCGGACCAGAAAGGTGACCACCTACTGTCCAGATTGCGTTGATACGCCACATTTGTGTTTAAAGTGTTTCAACAAAGTGCACCGTTAGATGTTGTTAGACTTGTTATAATATTTTCTTTTACTGATGTTCTAATAAAAATTTTTAATTGTTCAATGAGGCACTTTTTATTTTAAAGTATTTTCTATATATCGGCCATATTCAAAATGCACTAACTGTCAATTTTCATTCATTTTTTACAATTGTAAATAGTCGAAGTGCTCCGGTCACCAATGACCACCGTGGCGTCACAGGACAAATCGTGGCCGGTCATATATGACCAACATGGCAGTCAAAGTGTTAAAAGATCAATAATAAAAAAGAAGACAAAGAAACACTGTTCTCTTTCTCTCTCTCTCTCTCTCTCTCTCTCTCTCTCTCTCTCTCTCTCTCTCTCTCTCTCTCTCTCTCTCTTTTTCTGTCTCTATCTCTCAGATCGATCTATTTTAATATTTTATTTGTTGTTTAAAATTTCATAGTTATACGCATATACTATGCGAAAAATAAACAACCAGATAAATACATATTATAAAGTATTTAATATTTTGTTATTATATACGCATAATTATTTTACTTCGTAGATCATTCTCCGATCGTTATGTACAAGTCAACGCGTATTCCATCTTCCAATTTTATCCATTCTAATTTTCAATAGAATGGATTCTATCGTCGTCGTTCGTTTACAATGTTAAAATAAAGAAAAAAACCCACTTATCATTCAACTTTAACGCCAAACCGATAATAAAATCTTTCCCGATCCTATACTACTTACTGATGACGAACCATTGTGCTCGCTAAAAAATAGGATGATAAAAACCTTTTGAAAGTTCGAAGGTCTCCATTCGCCAATAGTATATACACTTGAGATATGATCATCGTTCCGAAAGAGAGGGAGAAAGAGACAGTGTGTGTGAGAGAGAGAGAGAGAGAGAGATAGAGAGAGAAAGAGAGGAACACATACAGATATCTACAGATATATCTATCCCTGATGGCGGCTTTTGAGAAGAGCCAGTTCGAGAACATTGATATTCGACGGACGCGTTTGCAATCGAAACGCTTTTCCGCGGAAGTGCGAGAAGGGCGGAAAGAGAGATAGAAATATAGACAGAGATAGATATAAAGATAGGGAGGGGGAGAGAGAGAGAGAGAGAGAGAGAGAGAAATAGAGTACGGTCTATGGGGTACGTTTATGGTCGATCGATTCGAATAACGTTGTCCCGTCCGTTGGGAGTCGATCGGTTTCGCGGCCGATCGCACGATGAATGTGGAATAAATGGCAGACTGGGGGAGGTTCGCTTGGGGGTGAAAACCCCTTCTTGATAAGCCTACGTTCGCGCGTTCGGACCATTAAATCGAGTGGCAGGCAGGCAGACTAATGGAGAACAAATTCGTCGGGAAAGATTATATAAACGAAACCGGGTTTCAACTCGATGAGTCGAATCGATCGATTGAGACTCGACTCGACTCAACTCGACTAGAGTCGAAGGAATGATAAGCCTTTTTCTTTTTTTGCACTCGGGGGTCGCCCGGATGATTCAAATTGGAGAGCGAATAAGGGTGATCGAGGAGGGTAGGGAGTAGGTACGGGGTGGTTTGAGTGAGTAGGACGAAACGAACGTCACTACTATCGATGAGTCATTATGTGTTCGGTCGAATGCGAATATCCAAAAGCTTCTTTAAGAGATTTTATAATGGAAAAAGAAATTATACATACTCGACTATTAGAATTGTTCGTTTCTTATGTATGTATAAATATAACTATATATAAATTTTATAAAATCTTATATAAGATTAATTTTATTTGTTTATTTGATTAACGTGGAAAATAATCCAAATAAAATATCGTAAGTAATCAAATAGTTCATTATTTAGTTAATTATTAATGAAAAAAGAAACCATTAATATAATATAATTATAAACAGAAAAAGAAAAAAGGGATTAAGAATTGAGATAATATATATAAATATCTTTTATGCTTATCTATGATTATATAAATTTTTATATGAAATAATACATGTATATATGTATTAGTGATAGGTATTACGGCTGAAATAAATCGATCCAAATTTTAATAATTGTTTTTTTTTGTTCCATTTCTTACCTATCAATGTTTAGATTTTTTTATTAAAAAATTTTCATATATCTCTAACGACAGATGCTAAAATTTTCCTTTGTAAAAAAATTCAAATGCAACAAATATTAATTGTGTAATAAAGTATGACAGTTTAAGCGCTTCTCTCGCTGTTACGAAAAATATTGTACAATCCCCTCCCCCCTCCCCGAAACCTCGTATTTTCAATATTCATTCTATAATCCAATAATATCTACGTCGAATACGAAAAAATTTTAACCCCGTTGCAAGAAATATTTTTTCATCAATCATTTTGCACCACGAGGTTTCGAATATTTGCATACCTAAAGAATTTATTACGAATAATAACAATACGAATAATGAGATTTATATAGTCAAAAAAAAAGTATCATTCTTTGTAATCGGTTACAAAAAAAAAATTAGTTTTCTTCAAAAGATGTCATGAAATAAATGACGCTGTAAATAAGAAAATCCATTGATAAAACTAGAATGCATGAAAATAAGAGATAGATAGATAAATAGAGAGAGAGAGAGAGAGAGAGAGAGAGAGAGAGAGAGAGAGAGAGAGAGATACAGATAGATATAGATATAGGGTTGATTAATTTGCAGAGCAGTGCTGCCAACGTTTCTAGGGATTGATTTCGATGAATGCACCGTAGATTAAGACGCAAGCGACCCTTCGCAAGAAACACCTTATTGCAGTCCAGTCGTTCATGAGAGACGAGGACCAAGTATAGAGAGAGAGAGAGAGAGAGAAGGGTTGAAGAGGAGATAGAAGGGGGTGGTCTCGGAAATGGTGGCTCGGGGTATGGGGTATATATCCGTAGAGTTATGGCCGGTATGAAACCCATAGCAAATGATGCAGGACTACGTGACCAGCGTGTAAAGGTCTCGTTTCAACCCCTTACTACTCTTCTACCCTCTAGGGTAGCTGCAATCAGCAACGTGCGCTGGCCAGTACTGAAATAAATTTAATAAAAAAGCCGTGCTCACCTAGGTACATGACGTTAGCCATCTCTGTGAAGTTAATAAGAAAAATTCTTTGAAGGAAACGCAGGGGGATGTTAGAGAGTTTTGCTTTTTCTACTTTTCTGTTTTTCTTTTTTTTTGTATTTATTTATTTTTATTTTTTGTTTTTTTTTTCCAATTGCCTTTAATTTTCGTATTGAAACGTCATCCCCTATAGGTCCGTTCAAACTAAGCTAAAAATCAAATAGGATTAGAAAATTCTTTTATTTTTATTTATTTATTTGTTGCTACAAATAAAAGATTATGAGAGTCGCAATAATTCATTGTTTAGTTAATTATTAATGAGAAAAGAGAAACCGTTAATATATGACGGAATTATAAAAAAAAAGAAGAAAAGGATTAATAACTAAAACTTATAAAATATACTACCAATATAATTTAATAATAATAATAATAATAATAATAATAATAATAATAATAATATATAATTTTCATAAGTGCTAAAAAAAACTGATGAACACTTAAATCCCTCCAATCACATTTTCCTTTTCCAAATGTATACTGATTTAAAAAGTGATCGTTAAGAAATCGTGACGTAAAATGGCCAAACCTCAAGGAACCTCTGCTACCAACTTTCATGTAAGTAACGATAAGGATTGCAGGGGGTGAAAGTGAGGTTAACAGTCGCCATAAAATTTGGTGTCTTTGCCGATAGAGGGTAGCTTTTAGAACGAGAAACGTGGGAAATCTAGTATCGAATTTCGACGATGCTCGAACGTACGTACGTAGGTACGTACGTAGGTAGTATGTATATACTACTACTAAAACAAATACACGCATATACGTACGTATACAGAGCTAGCTCGCTTAGACCAACATCTTGCCAGTCCTATTACGTGAAATTTAATGGAGAACGCGCCGTCACGTGGCGCTACGAGAGAGAGAACCGCCACAGAATTCTGATTGTATCCTATCCATGATGATCCAATATGTCTACCATAACGTTCTCTGTGTATATAGTCTTTCTCTCTCTCCCTCTCTCTCTCTCTCTCTCTCTCTCTTTCTCTCTCTCTCTCTCTCTCTCTCTCTCCGTCTATCTATCTCTATCTCTATCCCTATCTCTCTTACACACACTAACGTAGATACGTAGGTAGGTACGTTCGTTCGTTCGTTCGTTCGTTCGTTCGTTCGTTCATTCTCCATGCACCGACATATTTGTTAGCACCCCTGCTACTCCACCTTCGATCCCACTCGAGCGAACGACATTTCAGCAGATCACACCAATCCCCTTGATTGAATACATCAGCATTCATCAGCAGGCCGAATCTCCGAAGCCCCGGTGTTTGTGTAACCTGGCGATATACGAAACTCTATCCCAATATGCGTTTTCCTCTCTTCAAATCATTGCTCCCTCTTTTTTCTTTTTCTTTTTTTGCTTCTATCTCTCTCTCTCTCTCTCCCTCTCTCTCTCTCTCCTTGCCAAAGAATTTTATTCTCTTGATCGTCCCTTTGTTTATGTAATTGTTTTCAATACTTCCTTACTTTCCTTCTTATTTTTTGTTGTTGTTTTCTCTTTCGTATCGATCCGTCCTAATCGAGTCTTTCGATATCGTTAACGTTATTGTAATATCGATTGATATTGTAACATTAATAAACAAAGATCTTCGAAACATATTTACACAACGCCGTATAAAGTAATATAATCGTTCTATATAAATCATCATCACCCGTCGATATGACCTTAATCGTAGCTATCAGAAATGTTAACCCTCGTTCTTAAGCCCTTCTTTTTGGAATTCTTGAACTCTTAAGCAACCACCGAAAAAAGGAGTTTCCAAAAAAAAAGTAAAGGAAAAAGAAAAGAAAAGAAAAAGAACAAAACAACAACAACTACTACAACTACAACAAAAACTATCAAAGAAAGAAGAAATAACGAATAAATAAATATGAAATAAATAAATAATTTGGATAAAACCGAAAAGTGCAAAACCAACGGAGTCCCTTATAATAAAGGTCACAGTGAAATTCGTGAAAAGGTACCTTTAAATACCTGTAAATATATCTTTTAATAAGTTACATTAGTGGTTGCCTCGTTAAAAGAGAATTGAGAAGGTAAGAGAACGAAGAAAAGAGAGTCAGAGAGAGAGAGAGAGAGAGAGAGAGAGAGAGAGAGGGAGAGGGAGATAAATAGAAAATAACGAGAAAGAGAGAGCGAACGAAGATTTTTACATCGAATCTCCTGATATTGAATATTTTAGTCTTCTTGCGTCCGGCAACCTGTGTTCTATCTCACCCCTCCTACTCTTACCCGCTCACATTCCTCTTTCATCTCCTCCTCCTTCTTCGCTTCCTCCTTTTCTTTTTTTTCTTCTTCTTCTTCTTTTTCCTTTCCTTCCTTCTCTTTTTCCTCTTTTCCTTCCTCCTTCTTCCTCCTTTTTCCCCTTTTTCTTATTTCTTTTTTCTCTTTTCTTTTTTTCCCCTCTTAAAGGGCCTCGCACGCTCGAACTTAGTCTTGGTGGCGCATAAAAGGAAATTTTACGAGGCAAACAATTCACCGTGGGAGAGCAGGAAGCTCGAAAAAGTACAAGATAGAGGGAGAGAGGGAGGGAAAGAGAGAGAGAGAGAAGAGCGGTGGAGGAAAGGGAGAGAGAGATGAAGAATGGCGATGACGTTTTCAGAGACGAGCTTTCCTCGAGGAAAAAGAAGAATAGCTTACCGTGCGATGTTTCTTCTTCTTCCTCTTCTTCTTCTTCGTTTTCTTTTTTTTCTTTCTTTTTTTTCTTTTTATTTCACTTCTTCCTCCTCCTCTTCTTCTTCTTCTTCCTCTTGGCCGATGCGAAATCCTTTTTACGTAGTTTCCGCTGAATGAACGAAGAGGCTCGACGGTCCGTAAACAAAAATCATCCGGCACCATCCCCCACATCTCCTTCTCTTTCTCTCTCTCTCTCTTTCTCTCTCTTAGGGATCTGTGTGTATATATATGTGTGTGTGTGTGTGTGTGTGTGTGTGTGTGTGTGTGTATAAAGGGTGATCTAAATAACTAGAATCACTTTGATGTTTTTTTACGATATATAAGATTTCGTTTTTGTTTCTGTTTTCTTTCCATTTTTTTTTTTGATTTCTACTCGATTTCAAAATTGAAAAATGTCCTTAATTCACTTCGAGTGGAAATTTAATTTCCTTTTGTAATTGCAAAAGATTAATTAAATAAACAAGAGAACAAAAGATAGTGTTAATCATTTCGTTATGCATAGATACCATATAGGTATAATGCATGTATAATATCATATATATATGTATGTATATATATGTATTATGTAATAAAATTTGCGATTATATTATTATTTATATTGAATTTCGGTTTCATTTGATTTATTGTATTGCATTATACAATTCTGCGAGATTAGAAAATTAATGTTAATTTAGTCGAAAACTTTCATTACTTTTACATAAGCAATTTATACGAAGAAATTTTTTATTTATCCTATCAAATCGTAATAAGAAATTTTGGTTGGTTTATCAATACAAAATCCCAACGATAATATAGAAGTAACGTTACATAAATAAAAAATAAAAAATTGTTTTGTTTAAAAAATGAAAGGACACAATTATCGAATTTTTTAAAATTACGATCAAGATGAAAATCTTATTTGCATGTTTTCTTTTTCTTGTATTTTTTCTTTTTTATTTATTTCGTTGGGGGAAAAAAAATTAATACCTACAATAATATTAGAAGTAGACGTTGGTGTTACGTGGATCACCCTATATATAGAATCTATGTGTAATCTGTATATCTGTGCGCGTCTTCCAGACGCCGTAAATTGAAATTACGTCGCGTCGCATCTTGCCGTTTTTCGTCGAGTATAAGTGCAACGAAAGAGGCAAGAAATAAGAGAGGAAGAAAGGGAAAAAGAGAGAAAGAGAGAAAGAGGAAAATAACTCTCATGATTAGTGTTCCTTCTTTAGTATGGTACATCACAGTTGGAAAGAATGAGAGAACACGTTGTTGAATAAACGATGCCACTGAGAAATGAAACGTTAAATTTCTTTTTCTTTTTATTTGATTTTTCTCTTCTTCGTAGATGATTAGAATCGTTGATGCGAATGGAAAATTTATTTCTTGGGATTCTCGTGTTAAAAGAAAGAGAAAAAGAGAAGGAGGGAGAGATCAGTTTTTCTTTAATTTATTTATTTATATTTTTCTGTTATTTTATTTTTCTTTTCAATCGAAAAATATTTATTTTGTTAAAATATTTATTTATCTTTCGTTTGGTCCGAGTTTTTTTCTCCCTATTCCCTCTTTTTTTTATTAACAATTCGAATTGTGAATTGTAATTTTCCAATTGGTGATTAAGGAATTAATAACGATTAAGGAATATCGAATAAAGATTAAGGAATTTTAATAATTTTAATGTTTTCTAACCACTGCCTTCTAATATGACTTTGCATCTATAAATTAGGTATGATTTGAAGATTCGAATAAGAAAGACAAGAAAATTCTGTCAGAATTATAATCATGGCATGTATTTGTTTACCATATCGATCTAAAATTGCAATTAACACGCGCACGTATTGTGTGCAAACTAATTAGAATTTTATTTAAATATAAAAAAGAATATTAATCAATTATATTCGTTGTTATAAATTTCTTTCTTACTGTCATTTAGTAACTATTAACATTGAATGAATTTTAAATAGGTTATATTAATTATAAGATAATTTTATTAATAATAATTGAGATTTGCTAAGTCGACAAAATTTTGTTGAGAATGATATAGAAAAAAAAATCACTAATAAATCTATATAATATTATATACCTCGTAAAAATTCAGATTCGTAATATCAAAAACAAAAAAAAAGATACAAGAATAATGTGTAATAAATCTGTAATAAATCTGTAATAAATCTGTAATAAATCTTACTAATAATCTCAAATAAAATTTTAATCCTACACATTGCAACAGTATTCTATGGTAAAGTAAAAATTGAAATTAAAAAATTTTTTATTAAAAAATTGATCGACAAATAATATATTAAATATATCTCCAATAATATAATTAATAATATATTAAATGATATCTTACAGATCATATAAGTAATATTTAATAAATTTTTAATATCTTTTAGATATTAACGATTACGTATAGTATCAAAATATCTGTTATATTATATAAATTGACGTTGAAAGTCAGAATTTCGTTCAAAATTTGAACATACTCGTCTTTTGCAAGAAACCGACGAGCGAAGACGAGCAAAGGGATGGACTGAGAGAGAGAGAGAGAAAGAAAGAGTGGAAGAGAGAGAGTGGGAGGGTATGAAAGGGAAGAAGTTGGATTTTCTAGTCAAGTGCTCGCGGGAAATTTTGAAAGGAGGTAAGAACGGGGAAATATTCCGAGAGCTGAGAAGGAAAGCTGCCGCTTGCTCTTTCGCACAATGAAAAGGCGCGCGTTTTCATGCATATGGGGGATTTATCGTTTGCACGATGAATTTCCTTTACGCGTGACTACGCCACCATAGAAACGCGTAAAAGGTGCGCTTCGTGACTCCATCTTATCGCGTTCGAAAGACGATACTAAAGAGAGATTGAGAGAGAGAGAGAGAGAGAGAGAGAGAGAGAGAGAGAGAGAGAAGGAAAAATATTGCATTCGCTTGCTACGTTAAAATAAATTTTTTATTTTTTGTTTTTTCTTCTTTAAAAATTGAAATTTTATATGTTCGATTTATGTTACGTATGTAGATCTTTATGTACATTTACGAATGAATCGTCTTCGATGAATTTTATATAACAATGCGTATCATTTAATTATTTATTTATGATATATTAAATCGTTTCTTTTTTTATTGTCTGTAATTTTTCAAATTTTATAAATATAATGTTAAATTTTATTATGGGTTTTAAAATCCTTTTCGAATGTTTACACGCATTCAATAAATCTTTATTACGAAGACTTGTTCGATATTATTACGAAGGTATTCGTAATATGAAATTGTAATTGATTTAAGTACTAATCTAATAATCTTAAATCAAGTAACTGTTAGCAATGCATTCAGTATAGGATTGATTCGAATTACTCTGAGAATCTTGAACGATAAAGCCCCTTTCCAGTGAGCAATGGTTTCCATGCAACGCGATCGAAACATCGTGATTGATAATCGATCATTGCTATGTTCCAAGTCCTGTTGAAACTAGGAAATCGATGAATACGTATCGCGTAATCTACCTTTGCTAGTGGCCAACATGCTGACTCTCTTTATAGTTAACTATACTACATCGATGAATTAAAAGGACATAATACTGTAACAACATAATGTTGTTTATTTATTCTTCTTAAAAAAATTTTTCATTATTCAGAAGAACGAATATGTTCCATTTTTCAAATATTTCTTAATATTTCTAATGACATGTGATAATTTTGCATGAAACAAATATGTTATAAAAATGTTTTAGGAAATATTTTTGTTGATATTTAGGAATATTTATTAAAGCAAAGAAAACCATTTTTATTTTTTAATGAAGTAAGGGAGAATTAAATCTTAAAGCATTAGAAAAAAATTGTGCTTTCTTCGTAATTTTGAAAACGTCATATTACAAGTCATAAATTAATTAAGACGTGTAAATTAATTTATCAGAAATTTCTATCGTTTCCAAACAAGCCCATCAAAAAAAGAACGGTAACAATTCATATTTTCATTTAAACGAATCAAATTTTTTAAGAGATTGAAAAGTAAAGTACAAAAGAACCATTGGCATAGATAATAAAATAGAAAATGAATTATAATAATAAATTTATTTGAAACCTAAATTACGTATTTTTTCGTTGACAAATTAAATGCGTGCCTTTACTGAAACGTTGAGAAAAAAAAATGAAAAGAAAAAAGAAACAAAAAAAAAATAGAAAAGAAAGAAGAAAAAAGAATAAACGTAAAACTAATGCGATATTTCTTTTCTGTAAATCTTGTGTAACTTAACAACAAATTGGAGTACGTTGCAAATGACGAAAGTCACGAAAAGTTGGAGAACCTTTAGATTTACGACGTACGAACTTTAACGATACTCATAATATACATATAACACGTATATATATATATATATATATATATATATATATATATATATATATATATATACATATACATATACATTTATGTGTGTATATCTATATATACACATACATGCATGTCTACATACATACAGACAAGTTATATATTAACGAAAGTAGAAAATTAGCGAGACAAAGAGAGAGTCTAGACGATCGGCTCTATAAAATACTAAGGGTTGTAATCGTCGTCGATTTTATTTACAAAGGAGGATGACGGACACAATGGAAGAGGATGTAGACCGGTGGCCAATTACAACAGTCTGGGGGATTAAATTCAAAAGGGAAAGATTCAGATAGCATGAGAGACGGAGATAGAGATAAATAGAGATAGAGAGAGAAAGAATGAGAGAGAGAGAGAAAGAGAGAGAGAGAGAGAGATAAGAAAGATTTACAAAGTGCTTTTCATCACAAGAAAGTCTCCATTCTCGAGCGATATCGCGAGATATCGTGTATCCTGCGATCTAACATTCAACAAAAGCGAAATCGCGAATGAAAAAGAAACGAAGAAGACGGAGCAGGGAGTATGAGAATTGGGGATGGGGGCTAAGGGGGTGGAGGAGTAACAGAAACGATCTGTGAGGATCGCTAAAGTCGAAAAAATCCGTAGGAAGAACGAAAAGAAGCGGCGTTTCGTGTTTACGGATGAGAAAATCCTACCGATAGTGATAGGTACTATCGAGCTATTTGTCGTCGGGAATAATCGATGATCGAAACGCGGAGATTCCGTTCCGTTCCGAGGATGGAAAGGGAAGGGGAAAGCAACTTTTTTCTTCTTTTTTTTTATGACAAGTACTCCAGCGCTACTTTCCTTTTGTCCTCGCGACAAATCCTTGAAGAAATCTTTTCTCGATCATTTTTTTCTTTCTTTTTGTATATATTCTCTTCTTTCCTTTCCTATTATTTTTCTTTTTTTTTTCTTTTTTCATTTCTTCTCCTACTCACCTGCTTTTTCATTACTTCTAAAGTTTCTTTATATATATATATATATATATTTGTTAATATTTATTTATCTATTTAATTATTTACGTATAAATTATTGATATAATTTTAAGAGTGTATTATATTAAAAGTAACAAAAAGGAAATATAATTAATATGCATAAATAGATTATGAAATGTTTTCAATCTTTTCTAATATTTCAAGAATTTTTCTATGAATCTCTATGATTGATATCAAGAATGATTTATCGATAGTATATCATTATTTATTCAATATAAAATCATTAAGATAAATTGACTCGTGGTTCTTAATCAACAGTTCAAAAGGATTAATGAAATCAGTTGAAAAGATCAATTAAAAAAAGAAAAAATTTTTTTTAACACGAACGTATCTCATTTTTTATAACACCTGTCGACGAAACGAAAAATAAATTATCAAAAACGTTAGCATTCGTCCGAAAAAAAAAGAAAGAAAAAAGTATACACAAAAAGAACGATGATAAAGTTCGGTCACCTTAGTTGCCTAGAAACTTGAATGGACATTCGGTTGAAACGAGAAAGGACATAGAAACCATTCTGTAAAGTCGAAGATGATGGTTTACCTTCATTATTCCAGACCTTTTCAAACTAGCTCATCTCTCTCTCTCTCTCTCTCTCTCTCTCTCTCTCTCTCTCTCTCTCTCTCTCTCTCTCTCTCTCTCTCTCGCTTTTCTCTTTCGTCTGGCCTTTAGGTAGCTTCGGACAGGTCGTGTTCATTAACTACTTGGTGTACCTCGGTGCGATAAAGAAAACGATGAAGAAACTGAAGAAGTAAAAGAACTATAAGAAGTATAAGAAGAAGAAAAAAAAAGAGTGGAGAAAGGGTGAGAAAAGAGAGAGAGAGAGAGAGAGAGAGAGAGAGAGAGAGAGAGAGTGAAACAGAGTATATAGATGCGTGTGGTTAAAAGAGAAAGAGAAAAAGAAACAGAAATAGAAACAGAAATAGAAAGAAAGAAGAGTAGACGTAGGAAACTAACGGTGCCTTTGAAAAGAACTCGAGCGACTGGCTGTCGTATGGGTGGTGGGTGGAAGGAAGAAGAGGAAGTGCGGGAGGTTTGGTTGATGCGCTCGATGGAAAAGACTCGTTGGATGAGGACTACCGGGGAACAACTTGACTGCTGCTTCGTGAGAAAGACAGAAAGAGAGAGAAAGAGAAAGAGAGAGAGAGAGAGAGAGAGAGAGAGAAAGAGAAAATGGATGAGGGAGAGGAAGTTGACGCAGCGGAACACATGGCTGTTCCTCTAAGCTCCTGCTGCTGCCTGTTAATTGGCATGAATTACGTCTTTTACGCCGCAACGACACGTACAAGCGAGTAGTAAGGGTCTCGAGTCAGCTTGCTTGCTTGCTTGCTTGCATGCTTGCCTGCATGCATGCTTGCTTGGTTGGTTGCTTGGTTGCTTGGTTGCTTGGTTGCTTGGTCTAGGGTAACTACCGAGGGTGCCCTGAAAAAGAG
>OU427007.1:1382018-1432018 GCA_911387935.1 Dolichovespula saxonica
GCCCAGTTTGAAAAAGTGAACATAAGGAAAGAAGAATCATTGCACTTTCCTCTCTCTCTCTCTCTCTCTCTCTCTCTTTCTCTTTTTCTCTCTATCTCTCTTTTACTCTCTCTCTCTCTCTCTCTCTCTCTCTCTCCTTCTTTCTCTTTAACACACATAACGACTAGGCAGATCACAGCCTACGACGAGACAGTCGATCCTTTCTGTGCTTTCGTCCTGTGTAATCAAAGCCCGATTCGCTTTGACCGCATTTTTTTCTTTCTTTTTTTTTTCACCAAACTAACACAAAGCGAAAAGAGAGAGAGAGAGAGAGAGAGAGAGAGAGTTAGGGGCAGAGAAAGAGAGAGAGAGAGAGAGAGAGAGAGAGAGAGAGAGAGACAAGCGGCGTTCGTGCGCAAACAACGAAAGCCATTGTACCGCATTTAGCAGCACGATCGCAAAACAGTGACATGGCAAAGTGACGTTCGTCCGTGAAATCGAGTATCATACATACATACATACATACATACGTACATACATACATACATACATACATACATATATACATGTGTACATACATACCTATGGTGCCATACGCAGCCCCTCTTTTATAATATTCGAAAGAGCATTGTTGTGTGTACTCCATGCAAACGTAATTACAAAGAAAAAAGATGCGACAGGTACATAGAGAAAGAGAGAGAGAGAGAATGAAAAAGAGAGAGAGAGAGAGAGAGAGAATGAAAAAGAGAGAGATAGTGAGAAAACAAACGTTCACCAATCGTGATTGTTTTTTTCGTTTTCGAAAAAACTACCCCTTGTCAAAAAACGCCGGCGAACAAAAAGAGATCTAACACCTTTTCATAGATATATAACGAATATTATTTTTTTTTCTTCTTTGTTGTTTTTCTTTTTCGTTCTTTTTTTTTTTGCTTCTTTACATTCTTTCTCCACCGCACTAACGATTTTAATAACAACTACCTCTCGAAAAGCGTTTCATACGCTCTTATATAATAGTTTCTAATAGAATTTTCATTCTACTGAGTTATTAAACTTGATTACTGTGTGCTACGTTCTAGAGAGTACTTTGCAAATTAGAAAATATAATGTTTGGAAAATGTTATTAGGTACAAGTTAGTATGCGCCGTGCGTAATATAAATTTTTTTTTTTCCAATTGAATTTGTTACAAATATTAAATACCTATAATTAATTCTTTTTAAGAAATAAGAATTCTTTCAATATTTTTTATTTGTTTAATATTACGTATCATTCATCATCTTGTTTTATTTATTTATTCAATTTATTGAAAAAAATAACATTCTCCTTTTTTTAAATAAAATTTCTCGATAATACAAAAAAAAAAAAAAACAATTCTTATACTAATGTTAATAACGTTGAAGTTGGACTTCGAATTATTTCACGATTTTTTTTTTTTATAATTTTTAGAGTTCTTTGTTTTAAACATACTTTGTTTTTCTTTATATACAGATATAAGTACGAAACATTTATGGAACAAAATTCTCAAAGGCGAGAAATTACAAAACTCATCAAATTAAAATCGATTAAGGACTTTAAAAGGATCACAACATTTATATCGATGATTTGATATTTTTTAATTTGAAAATGATATCTTTACAATTCTAAATTGGTATTGGAAATTTTAAACAATTTTTACGTATTATGCGGTTTTAATTTCAGTCTCACATTACTAAAGAAACATAATAATTCAATGTGGAGTTTCACATGCACGATCCGTTGAACATTCTTTCCATTCATTTCTCTTCTATTGTTCATGAAAACATGGATATTTTAACGTTTCTTTAAAGCTACATACCTACTTGAGAAGTTGTTTTTTTAAGAACGTAGGTACTTACGGAAATTATCTTTTTCTACATCATTTGCAAATGAATGTTATCAACTATTCTGTTCATTTCTATAAACATTCAAATTCCTTAATATAGCAATAATAGAGCAATAGAAAACAAAATTGATTAATAAAACATATTACTCGAAAATATGATTTAAAAAAGAAGATAATTTTTTAATCCTGTAAATAGAAAATAAGAAATAAAATAATGAGATACTTGCACAGAATAAATATATATATATATATATATATATAAAATATATCGCATTTAAAAAAAATAAAGTAGAATAAGCTTATCCTTAATTGAAATCAAGACTCATTGTAATAAAATATAATTAATAAAAAATTTTTTTTTGGATATGTCATGTTTTCATAATGAAGAAAATTAGTTGATATAGTGAACAAACGAAAAAAATTCTTGGAATAGTACACATATTTTTCATAATGTATATATATATATATATATATATATATATATATATATATATATATATATATAATATATATACATACATATATATGTACATATGTCATGCGAATGAAAAAAAAGCAACAATTGAATATATCTTGTACGTAACAGTTTAGTTAAAAGAATCGAAATAAGTTGGGTTTTCAAACTCTAGCCTGTCGTCGTTTTTTTTTTTTATTTTTTCTTTTTTCTTTTTTCTTTTTCCCTCCACTCTCCCTTTTCACTTATTTATTTTTTAGCCACGAAACCATGACTAAAATTCACGAGTCTCCGGAGACTTTCAGCTGCGTCCAAAGAAATGGGCCGCCTTTGGAAGCGTGCTTGGAAGATTTAAGAGTGCCGAGTTAAAGGGACGAAACTTTTCTCTGTGGTCTCTGTAGCACTCGGAGACATACACCTTCGACCCTTAAATCTGATGGAAATCGAGTTACGAAAAATAGAGAGGGATAGAGACAGATATAGAGATAGAGACAGACAGAGAGAGAGAGAGAGAGAGAGAGAGAGAGAGAGAGAGAAAGTGAATCACAAATACGAAAAGATGAAGATAAGAACAACTCTGGATAACCTGTGACCTGTTATCATTATATTATTGTCGAATAGATGAATAAGTGAAACGATACCAAAGATTATTGTTTATACTCTCTAGCCATGATATTTTCCATACGAAAAAATGAATAAGTATAATTTAAGAATATATAAAAATAATGTTTTTTCTTTTTTTTTTTTACTCAAATACATTTATGTAATTAAACTTTTAAACAAATTCAAATTTAAATTTACAATAAAGTTGTTCTTTGTTTAATATTCAACTTATTCATAATTATTTATATCAACAAAGTGGAATTAATGATTTAAAAATGTTTAAAAATAATTATACTTTATTGTATTTATTATAATTAGTAATTATGTATTTTTAATAATATATATATATATATATATATATATATATATATATATATATATATATATAAAGCGATCGTACATAACGTTACTGTAACGAATATACACTTGAAGGTGTAACCGGACGAAAACAAACAAGTAACAAAAAACGAATGGGAAAAACAAACATTGAAGCAAAAGTAGGCCAAGTCAATAATCGGAACAAAAACGGATTATCTGCTCTTAGAGGCTTGATTTCTAAGAGAGGATAATCTTTATAAAGGTATAGAAATTAGAGAAAAAAAAAAAGAAGGAAAGAAAACGCTTGTTGTTCGACTTTGCTCTCTCGTGCTTCAATAGTACGTATGTATGTATATTTATTCTTGGCATAAATAAAATATGGACTTTATGAATAGTATTAATAATGAAAAATAATATCTCTTGAGGTACATTAATACGTGAAAATTATCCAAATTGTAGGAATAAATAGAAACAATTATTTTCAATAGAAAAATAACAAGAAAAATTGACCAGATTAAAATGCGTGACAAGCTAGAAAGGATATATATATAGAAATACATTTCTTTTTATTTTATATTTCCTCTATAAAATTGTACGACGTATAAGGTAGAGAATATTTTACATTAAGTAAAAGATCTGTGTGAAAATAAAATACATACATACATATCTACATACATACTATAAAAGATATACATACATGCATACATACATATCATAAAAGATATACATATATATACACATACATACAATAAAAGACATACATACATGCATACAATAAAGTACACATATACATATATACATACAATATAGATATATATACATATATATATATATGTATATATATATATATATATATATATACATATATATTATACATATATATATATATATATGAGAAAAATTGATCGGTTCGCTTAGTAAGAACATTGTTGAAAGTTCTATTTCCTTCGCAAGTCGTCTTAGAAAAAAAAATATTTATATGGATTAAACGATTTCACCAGGGAAAAGGAGAAATTCTTTATCATCCAAAACTATCGTGGTGGTACACTACCGACCTGTTATCCGAAGGAATTAGTTTAATGAGAAAGCGGCTAGGACATCTCTCTCTCTCTTTTCTTCTACGAAGAGAAGAGCAACGAAAATATTTGACGAGAGAAGAAAATGACGCTGGAAGTAACGAACTTCGAAGTTGTTCCAGTTTTCCAATTGGTCGAGAAAAAGTCAGCACGTTCGTGTACACTAAGCACAGCTTCTTGTTTCGAAACGACATGAAAAACTCGATTTAACGTTCTTCGAGATTCTGAAACTTGCACGATGAAGAATCGAGAGATTCGAATAAAATAAAAAGAGTAGAAAAGATGAAAACAAGAAAAAGAGAAAGAAATCTGATTAAGTTTGTTTCGTCGAAATAATAAAAATTACAAATATTACGGATTTTGGTTGAAAAAAGAGTTTGTTACAAAAGTTGCTTTATTCTTTTAATTTCTTTTTTGCGGGCGAACGTAACAGCGTTGTTTATTTTCGATTCGATGAATCATTTCACGGTCATTTCGAGATCAACGTTACTTATTTATTTATTTATTTATTCTTCTTTTTTTAACGAAAACATAAATCTTATCGTCTTACTTTGCCAATTTATTTGAAACGAAAAAAGAAAAAAAATGTTAAAGCCTTTCCTCCGTAACAGTTTTGTTATTGTTGTTGTTTTATTCAGTCCCTATTTTCCACGATATTATATTATCGTTAAAAACGCAAGAGTGTATTGTTCGTTAAGCTATTAAATAATCGTTTGATAAATAATCCCCAAGGTACGAGGCAAATGGGAAGATTATAAATAACAAGATTAAATAAGGGAGACGAGATTGAAGAGTTATTTATATAAAAGAGAGAAATAGAGACAGAGAGAGGGGAGGAGGGAGAAGGAACGAAAGAGAGACAGAGAAAATCCGATTTCAGTAAAACAATCATTATTATCCTTATCGACGTTCCACGTGAAAGATGATAACCTCATTCTCTTTAATATATTGGATTTTCTTTTTCTTTTTTTTCTTACTTTTTTTACTTATTTATTTATTCATTTAGACTAATCGTTTTCAACGCAATGGACATTCATTATTTTATATTTATTTGTTCTTCAAATATTATTAGTTATTAAATATGATTTATCCATTTCAAGGTACACAAATTGATGTAGAATCCAATACAAAGGTGAAATAAATAAATTTTTCCAAATTAACGAATGGAAACGTTTTTATTCAAACATTCGTATTATCTTCGTAATTATAAATAAAAAAAAGTATTGTAAAATATAAAGTCGGCAAGGAAAGAGATAATTTGTTATACTTTAAAAGAAACACCTTGCAAGTATATATTATTTATATGTATATGAATACAAAAAGTATGTACATATATGAATATTTTAAATATATCGTTGATTATATATTAACTCATTTAATGGAACTCATTTCCATGGAAGTATTACAAGAAAACGAAAATTAGGGAAAAAGAATGAGAAGAAAAACATTGTATTATACTTAAAAAAAAGGATAAAAAAAAATAAAATGAAATAAAAACCAATAATTAAACAAATTCTAACCAAATGAATTTCTAACACTTTATATATCGTTTTAATGCATTATGTGTTAAACATTTGAACGAATTAATTTATTATATTAAAAATTTAATAGATTCGGTACATTACTTTTTTCTCCTTTCTCTCTCTCTCTCTCTCTCTCTCTCTCTCTCTCTTTCTCTCTCTCTCTCTCTCTCTCTCTGTCTACGTCTTTCTTTCAGCTTAATAAATATACCTATACTTTTCTATATGTGGAAATATACATATACATGACCCGAGTAATATAACGTCGAATGAATAAATGAATCGATAAAATAGTCGAAAGGAAATTCTCGATTATTACGAGCGTTCAAGGATGAGAGACAAATAAGGACGTCATCGAGCTGCCATTTCAATTAAATCGTGGACGCGTCTATTGGGTAAAAGAACGGAAAGCATCTCTCACTCTCTTTCTCCACCCCTTTCTTTTCAATCGATCTCATAGTCGAGAGAGCAGTGAGAAGAAGAAAGAGAGAAGAGTATCATTGATCCCTCCCTCTTTTGTTATTCAGAATACTCGTAATACCAACTGGAAAAAACGAAATAAGAAACAAAGAGGAAAGGAGAGAGAGAGAGAGAGAGAGAAATGAGATATGACGACGATGATAAAAGAAAGAAAGAGAGAAAGGAGATATGATGACAATGATGAAAGAAAGAGAGATAGAAGATACGAAGACGACGTTGAAAGAGAAAGAAAGCAAATACTATGACGATGATGAAAGAGAGGAAGAAAGAGAGAGAGAGAGAGGAAGTGAGAAAGAACGGAAGAAAGAGATAGAAGTTTTGGAGTGAAATAACGCGAATGTTTTTTCTATCTTTTTACTTTTTATTGTTATTTTGTTTTTTATTTATTTTGATTTACGTATGTATGTGTGTGTGTGTGTGTGTGTGTGTATGTTTTGTATATATATTTTAATTACCGCAGACATCTTTTCGCTATTATATCACGACGTGGTATTACTTCCAAATGGAAGATTATGCAAGATAAGATGAAATCGATATGGGATCCGTCGATGTTGATTAGAAAGTTCTATCGTGTTTATTTATTTCTTGTTTATTTTCTTTTGGTTTACGTCATGAAGAAATATATACATTTATTTATTTCATTTTATCGATCAGACGTTAATTTGAAGAAAGAGAAGAAAAATTTTCGAACAAACGTTAATACGAATTACGTGATAATTAACACCAAATTAAAAGAAAATAAAAAATAATCAATTATTATTATAATTATTATTTTAATTATTTTTATATACAATTAAAATGTACACACTGTTTGATGTACAAGCTATTAAAAAATTTCATTAAAAGAATTTCTTAACTTCTTAAAATTATTTCCTCATTTATTTATTATCGCAATATAAATGAGAAAAATTAAAAAAATAGATAAATAAATAAATAAACGAAAAAAAAGGAAGAAAAAGAAAAAAGAATGTTATTTATTTTATCTTAAATCTTTACCAATTCCCATGCTTATATATAATTATAAAAGATTATGTATTATCATTCGATATATTATACAATTAATTTTTAATTCTTTTATTTTAGATAACAATCTTATTTTAATCGTCTAAATTGTTAGTCTCGGTCAAGTCAATATTATTCTCTTTTATCGAAAGGTACTCTACTTTCTCTCTACATGGGATTCCATTCTTCTTAACGAACGATCACGTCCAAGCCATAATGGCCAATGGCTAGCTACGTGATATCATTAAGAAGAGTCCAAAAGGTCTTCACGCTTTGCAACACCTCGACAACGTTGTACACCTGAGGTCATTAATGGCGTTAGTAGGAATACCCCCATCATGGAAACTGAATTTTCTTTACCCGTTAATTACAGGTTAGCTCTTTGTAAGTATTTATTCTACGATGAAAAACTGTCGTTATATAACAATTCAAAAACAAGGAACAAAAACAACCATAGATTGATCGTTTATAATTTTTATTACTATAAATTAGTTTTTATAAATAATATAAATTGAGAATGAACTTTGGTCCGTTAAAAGATTTGTGATCAGCAATTATTGATGAATATTAACTATTATGAATGTCTATCTTTAAACAGCATTATTTGAAAGAAATTATAGTGAACGCAATATTTTCCATAATTTATTTTTTCTTTACTTTTAAATAAATATCATTTGCTTGTTCATGCCTATGTATATATATATAAATGACTTATTGTTTGCTTCTAGGTAGAGGTCATTGATTTTATTATTTGCTTTTGAATAGATATTTCATGATTGAATAAATATTCATTTCATCATTTCTCTCTTTTCATCGTTTGTTTTTTTTTTTTTTTTGTTTATTATCGAATAAAACCAGAGATGAAATATACAATAAAAAAAAAAAAGAAAAAAGGAAACAACGAGTTATTTGGTTGCATGAGAAAAAAGGAGAAATACTTGCCATAAAAATTTAACGATACGCAGTTAAATGTTCGTACAATTCTTGAAAATGTTCAACCAAAAATTAATTGTGATTATTCGGACGTTGTTTCAATTTTAATGAGGAACCAAGTTAAGAGGGTAATTAAAAAGGCAGTGATATATTGTCAGTCATCGTCATCGTCGTTGTTGTTATTGTTATTGTTGTTGTTGCTGTTGCTGTTGTTGATGATGATGGTGGTAGAACGATAAAGTCCGATCCTTCGTCCGATGCTAACTTTTCTCGCCATTATCCTAAAAGCGGCTCTGGGAATTAACGACGCTATATTGTTCGGAGTATCGACAATGTGGTCAGATAACGGCGTCGTGTAACAAAGTCGAATAATCTTTCGAATAAAATTTATTATGTGCGCACTTCGAAAATAGAAGGATTCTTGTAATTGTAATAGTTTCAAATTTTTATTTTCTTTTTGTTCTCTTTTTTGTTTTGTTTTTTTTTCTTTTTTCTATTTTCGAATTGTCGTACTTTCTTGAATGAAATTTTGTATATTAATAATTTCCAAAAAACCAAAAACAAATTTATTCGCGATTATATTTCCTTAAGACTTAAAATGCGATTTTTGTATCTAGAAGATAATTCTTTCACTTTTATTATATCCTAGAATTAACAGGAATAATTTTCTTTGAATAAAATAATTATTATATTAAACGATATCAATTTTTTCTATCAAAATTATATCTATAGTTTCTCTTTTATTCATAAAGTAGATATTTCATTATTAATTAGTCAATAAAGCGAATACAAATTTTTCATTCCTTATTATCTCACTCTGATCAACAATTTGTAAATTCTAATTAATATATTTTATAACGGTTATAAAAAAAAAACTCCAATAAAAACGTATTTGACTATACCAACAAATGCATACATATATACAAACATACATAGATATTTATTCTTCACAGTAGAAGAAGAAGACAGAGAAAAAAAAATAACAAAACAAAGAAAGCTATAATTTAAAGGACAACTATCTTGTTATCGAGTTGCCAGTAAAATCGTTGGATTATAGGGGTTGATACGAGTCCAAGATGGTCAGGATAAACGTGTTTAGAGATGGAAACAGCAAAGCGTTAACGTCCCTTGTGAGAGGTGGAAGGACTAACGCGTACAGTATCCTCGAGGACGTGACAGTCGTTGTGAAAATACGCGAGACGGTCATCGTCGTCCTCCTCGTAGCCGACGCTAATCGCTCTGACGGTCCAGAGCTTTCAAGCTTTCCAGAAAAGCATGTGAGAGCTTGGACTCTCGTGCTTCCGTATCGTCAGGATCAAGCTCAATATTTTCAGCTCGAATTCTCCATTCTCTATCTCCCTCCCTCCCTCCCCCCCCTCTCTCTCTCTCTCTCTCTTTGACTTTGACTCTGACTCTGTTTCTGTCTCTGTCTCTCTATTCCTTCTCATGCTTTTCCACAAGCATCAGTCGAGTTCCCTCGAGTGTTACGACAAACGCCTGACTATCTAAGTGCTTCTACTGGTTTACTGAGAAAATAAATGCCGAAAAACGGGATCTAGAAGTTTTACTATTCCCACCAAAGACAGATATTTTCTTTTCCGCAGAAAAGTAGTATTTTCTACATTTATCAAAGTCCTATTCTTTCTTTATTTATTTATTTCTTTCTTTCTCTTTCCTTTCTTTCTTCCTACCCTTGTTATTTTTTTCTTCCTTCCTCTTTTACTCTACCCCTTTGTATTGTGTTTTACTTTGAAAGTTATCTTATGAATCTTCTTTCTTCTTTCTTTTTCCTTTTTTCTTTTCTCTATTCTTTTTTTTGTTTGTTTTTTTTTTTTTTAACTAAAATTTCTAATTCTTCGATATCATAAACCAACGTGAGATATAATAATATTATTTTGGAACGAAATGAGATATATTTGAAAGTGAAAAAAGGAAGAAAAGTTATTTTTTATCTTTTCTTTCATTTAGAAATAATACGTTTCATATAAAAGATCAACTTTTCCAATTATCTACGAGTCTCATTATTAATATAAATTATTTAACTGTGTGTTAATAATTAACGTAATTCTGCGTGTAAAACCCAAATAATAATAATACGAGCCTCACGTTTCGTTCTATAAAACTTTTCGTATTATTACGTTTTAATATTACTATAAAACAAAAGTCAAGCGGAATTGAAGGAGAGACAAAAAAAGGAATAAAAGGAAAAGAAAAAAAAAGAAAAAAGAAAAAATCAGCAGAAGTTAGAAGAGTCTCTATCCTTCTCTCTTTCTCTCTCCCTCTCTCTCTCTCTCTCTCTCTCTCTCTCTCTCTCTTTTCTCTCTCATGTGAAGTAGGTGTGTGTGTGTGTGTGTGTGTGTATTTCCTACACGGACCGAAGAGTAAGAATCCAAGTGGAAAGTGTCTACGTACAGATCGTCTGTCCGAAGCAACACGTGGTTCGAGCTAGCTAGAGGAAAGATCGACAACAATCAAATCGATCCTTGCAAATCGTCCTTATCCTGAACGACCAACATCGGCAAAAGGAATAACAGATAACAGAGGAGAGACTAACTGTAGAATTCGTTGAAGTCAGCATGAAATCACTTTCAAGAACGGAGAACACTGAAATATGCATATGAGTGAGAAAGAGAGACACAGAGAGAGAGAGAGAGAGAGAGAGAGGGAGAGGGAGAGGGAGAGAGAGAGAGAGAAAGAGGGAAAGAGAGAGAGAGAGAAAGAGATAGAGAGAGGAAGGGAGAGAGAGAGAGAGAGACAGAAAATACACGATATAACCAGGAAGAGAGAGAGAGAGAGAGAGAGAGAGAGAGAGAGAGAGAGAGAACATCAAGCTAGGCTTTGCAAGCCGTCGTACGTAAAATCTATGCTTTCGTATAGGTGGAATATCAGCAAAGTAGAATGGGAGAGAGTTGGATAAGGGTGAGGGGGAGGTAGAGGGGAGTATAGGTGGGTGGTAGTGGTGGTTAGAACGGGGGCATGAAGGAGGATAAGAAGGTAGATAGAGAAGGAAGAAGAAGGGAAGCGAGGAGGATGGGGGTTCGAAAGGGCTGGAGGCGAGTTTCGACGGAAACGCGTGCACGTGTAAGGGTTGGGCAACCCCTTCCCTCGGAGGTGTACTCGCAGCAGAGTTATGCAGATCGGACCCTCCTAACTGCTGTTTCACACGCGATATCATGCATTTCAATGTATAGACGGTTTGTGCTAACTCCATCGGCCTTTTCGTCGTTACTACGACTTAGAGAAAATATATATATATATATATATATATATATATATATATATATATATATATGTATGGATGCATTTATGCATGTATGCATGTATGTATGTATCTATGTATGTGGTCAGAGGGGTGAGGATGGGGGGGAAGTAAAAGAAAAAAGGAAGATACGCTTATTCCAGATAAAATAAATATATCTATGTATATCGACTCGAATAATTACGATAGAATAAAAAAAATCAATTTAATTAGATATTTCGGTACACGGTTAATTTTTTTACATTTCTTTTCTTTTCTATTCTTTCTTTTTTACACGTAACGTCGCAATATTACCGTTTGAATTTCTTTTACGTTTTTTCTTTCTCCTCCTCGCCATTTTTGTCTCTTCTTTTTGCTTTTTTTTTTGATAGTATTTTGTGTAATTAAAATTTTCCACTCTCTCTCTCTCTCTCTCTCTCTCTCTCTCTTCTCTCTTTTTTTCTTCTTTTTTTCCTCTATAAGAATAAAAGGAGCAAGCACGAATCGAGTAAAGGTATATAATCGGGATCTCGCAGATAGGGTGCCGATAGGAACACCGACTTTCCAGGCCAGATTGGAACATGTTTGCATGGTATTTAGCCGATAAGGGTCGAAGGTATCGAGCATATAGATTACACGCTTTTAACTGATCCACAATGGGCGTTACTCCGTTGGACTAGCCAACCTCCCTTCCTCCTCTTTTTCGCAGCCCTCTTAAGCTCTCCTTCCTTCCATTTTACGAACGTTTCATTCTACCTTCTATTTTCGCTTCGGTTCTCTCACAGTGACATGGTTCCGACCGTCAGGCGTTCTAATTAAAATGTTTTTTCTTTCTTTCGTACTTTCGTTCTTCCTCATACTCTTTCTCTTTCTTTGGTTCTTTCCTTTTTTATCCGATTCACAGGATGGAAAAGAAGCCGAACGGCGCTTCTCGTTTGATCAGCAAAAACCTCTCAAGCCACGTTTTATCATCGTGTTACTTACTTCCAGCAGTTCCGAGTATTTAACGAAAAAATGTCGAGAAGAGAGATTTTCATAGAAAGTTATCATGGGGGAATTGAGAGATCTTGACAGAATTTTAATGTAATTACGAGACAGGTCGTGTAAAAATAAAGTAACGTCAGTCCCCGAGAAAGATTAGCTTTTTTCAATCCTAATGTTCATGGGAATATTTTAATACGTCCAGCCTGCAGACAGGCAACACTTTATACATCGATGAAAATATCACTTATGAACGTTTGTTCTTTCTCTTTTTATCGGTCATTGGAAATACATTTTTAAACGATGTATGATAAACGACATCTTATAAGATTATTGAAGATAGACATTTTTTTTTAATTAATTAAATAGAAAATTTTTCGAACACCTGACGATAGGCAACATTTTTTACATCGTTAAAGATGTTACCTACAAGGGTTTTATTTTCATTTTGTATTGCCCCTGTTGATAGGCAATACTCTCGTACAAGTGTAATAAAGTGTTTCAAACAGTGCAGGGACACAAAACTTTAGCTTTTCTTCTTATCGTGTTTATTTTCAATGTAATCTCGTCTTACTTCTCTTTCGTTCGTTAGTTTGTTTATTTGCTCGTTTGTTTTCTTTCATTTCTTCTTTTCTTCCCTTTTTCTTCGAAGTTTAACGTCTAACGTTTAAACGTAACTCAGTAGTAATGTAAGTTCCATCAGAAATTTTACACCTTGCAATTATCGTCGGATTGCTTCGAAGTCCCAAGTTCGCCGTCTCGACGAGGACAACTCCTCGGGAATTCGCGATAAAGTTGACTTAATTACTTCGCAAGAGATTCCCGCGTTTCCTTCGAATATCCGTTTCCATCGTGGCGAGTAATACGCTCTGTTTGCTAAGATACTCCTCCAACCTGGTGCGGTTTTCTATCGTGCCAGATTATTCCACTTCCTTTTTAATTTTACATATATCTACATATGTAGATATATATGCGTACATATATGTATATGATTAGAGATTTCCATGATTAATCATCTTAATTTTTTCAACGATATATGTATAAGAGATATCAATCGAAATTATGAACGATTATATATCAAGTATATAATAATAAAAATCCATTAAATTATTATTGCAAAATTAATTTGTTACTTAGTAAATATATCGAATAATTTTAATCATATCACAAAGTAAGTAATGAAAAATTTCATATAATGTAATTATCATTTTATGAGATATTCTGTTAATAATTAAACATTTATCGCTGTTAATAATTTGATTGTCGCAATTAATTGAAATAAAATTTAATAACGTCAGGGCAATCTTTACAATTATAAGAAACTAATATATAATACGATAATGTAATTTTTATTAATATTATTGTTAATAAATTCGATTGTTTTCTTTTTGTTTAGGTATGTTAATAAAAAGAGAAAAAAGAAAAGATAAAATAAAAGAAGGAGAACAAAAAAGAGAGAATGTGAAACTTCGTTTGCAATGAATTTAAATAAAATCCCTATGCATTCGTGTTATCCTTTTTATATTTCTTTATTTTTCGATCTAGTCCACCATAACGCTTGCTCGAAGAGAAAATCTATTTATATATATATATATATCTCCCTCTCTCTTTCTCTCTCTCTGTCATCATAGCTACGATAAAACCGGAAAAGCCGTTTTGAGAAACGATAGAATTGCCAAGTTATCTTCTTATCACCTATTCGTTTTCCGAATTCGTTTAGCGCCGAGATAAACTTGGATACTCTCGCATAGCAACCCAGATGCAGCCGATCGAATTTTTCTAATTTTATTCCTTTTAGGTTCACCCGTGTACAACACGTACTCGTGAAATTGAAATTTGAACGATGAAAACAATTACGTTGGAAAAAACAATATCTATGTTAATGAATAATATTAGAAAGAATAGACACAACGGGAAGGACATTTTTATTTTATAAAAAAAGATGTTTGTGTGTGTGTGTGTGTGTATAGACATTACGTAAATGAGAAATTATTAATAATAAGAGTAATATGTATTTCTTTATGAGAAATAAATTATATATATATAATTACTTATATAGTACATAATAAATATTACAAAATTTTATTTTAGATTTTCAATTTCAACAAATATAACAATTTCGATTTATATTTTCTCAATGAAGTCACGTAAGCGAAATGATTTCTTTTTTTTCCAATAAAATAACGTCCGAAAATAACAAAAAAGAAAACCTTTCGTATTTATCTCTCTTCTTTTTTTCCTTATCAACAATTACAAACAAATACTTTTTCTTAAAAGTAGACTAAATTCAAGATATTATAAATCACTATGTAAGATACATTACGCGTATAGAATGTACTACGTATGTATGCATACGTATGATACATGCTTATATATACACACACACACACACACAGATATATATATATATATATATATATATATATATATATATATATATGTATATACGTATGTATGTATGTATAGATAGATAGATAGAATGGAAAGTAAAATTTATACATTTCGTATCCGATTTCTTTTAAAAATATATGTATATGTATTAGTAATGTCATTGATAGAGTATATGTGATATAAGTCGTTCGATATTTTGCAGGTTCGAAAGCATTCCGGATGCATAAAATGGACGTTAGCTTCGTATGCTGTATCCCGTCGAATGTATTTTGCATACGATCCTCTGCCCCCTCCTTCTTTTTCTCTCCCTCTCTTTCTCTTGAAGAGCGTAAGGCAAGCAGTACACCCTCCACCCTCCGTCTACGTGCCACTCTGTAATAAAACGATACGTATTTTCCGGGTTGAAAGGCACTGCAAGCTCTAAAGGGATCTTTCTCTTCGCAGTCTATGCAACGAGGAAATACATGCCGAACGTGCATACACGCGATCATTCTCTCTCTCTCACTCTCTCTCTCTCTCTTTTTCTATCTCTCTTTCTCTTTTGCTATCTCTCATTCTCTCATTCCCTCTCTCATTCTCTCATTCTCTCATTCTCTCATTCTCTCTCTCTCTCTCTCTCTCTCTCTCTCTCTATCTCTATCTATCTATCTATCTATCTTTTCTCAGCCTCCCTTTTTTCTTTTCTTTTTTTTTTGTCTTTCACGTGCTCAACGTTACACTGATGCGTTCCTTTCCATAAATTATTATCATGTACGTTATATAGACATGTCATAAAAAAATATGTCACATAGAATTCCATATTTTTTATGATGATTTATAGTCGTTGTGATAGTTTAATTGTAGCAGTTCCATTTTAGTTTAATTAAGAATTTATAGTCGTTTTTTTTGTAATTGTCTGTGCAATCATGTCCGATATTATTTTTATTTTAGTGTTGCTTTTGTATCCTATTGTTTTCTTTTTTTTTTTTTTTAATTATCCTTCATGTTTTTACTTACGGGTAAGAGTACGTATAATTTCCTCCTCTTACTATCATACCTTTTTTTACATATATATATATACGCACATATATATTCGTTATATATATTTCTGTTTTAACCCTAACTATTCTAATTTTTAGTATGCGATTAAGTTTTGCTATAAATAAATGAATAAATAAATAAATGTTTCTCATTTTGTCAAAATATTCCAACCGATAACAACAGCATAATATCGATCAGATCTGTCTATTTCTCATTTTATCTGTCTCTTTTTGTTTTTATTTGTATTTCACGTGTACAACGTTACATCGATGTGTTCCTCTTTATAAATTATTTATATTATTAATTATTTATGAAATTTGATATTATTAGGATGGTCATAATGATATGAATTTATTCATTCTTTTTCTTCTTTCTTTCTTTTTCTTTTTTTTTAATTCATTCTTTATGTTTTCTTTTTTATTTTTTTATGAGTCCGTACAATTTTTATCATCCCCGCTATTTCCATACATACACACATACTTTTCTTTTTACTTCTAATCCTTTCTATTCTAATTTCCTTTAATGCGATTAAACTTTGCCATAAACAAATAAATAAATAAATGAAAGAAGGAATGTATGAATAAATAAATAAAAAAAAAACTGTTTCTCATTGTCTCCAAAGTACTGCAATCGACAATAACATAATACCGATCGGATCTCTCTCTCTCTCTCTCTCTCTCTCTCTCTCTCTCTCTCTCTCTCTTTCTTTTTTCTTTCAATTGGAGAAGCTATTTCGATCTTTCAGTTTCGAGATTTTAGATATTCAAAAAGGATACAAAGAGAGAAAGAGAGAGTGTTTATCGATCAATAATCTTTCGTGCTACGTTTCATCGATGCTGATATGAAATTGAAAATTAATTGGCGAATTAATCACCTTCACGCACGCTACAACCGTCCTCGTCACCCTTCCCCCCGCCCACTTCTTTCTCACTTTACCATCTTCTTTCTTCTGTTGTTTTCTTTTTCTCTTTTTCTTCTCCTTCCTCTCCTCCTTCTTTCTTTTTTTTCTCTCTTTTTTTTCTATTTTCTTTCTTTCCTCTCCTTTCTTTTTTTTTTTAATTTTCTTCTACGCTGCCTACACCGGACGACGTAAAAAATTGATGGATCGCGAGAGGAGTAGCGGGAGTCTTTGGATTCGTTGTAAAACCTTGGCAGTAATATCCATTAGCGATGGTGAACGTAGCACGCGAAGAATTTTTAAGGTAAACCGCGAGAATCCACGGACTTTCTCTCGTTAAATTTTCGCGAAGAAGGTAATATCTTCATGGATTCGTCCTTTATTATTATAATTACCAAATGCCATATTTATATATTTAACGCACGTCACAAGAAAAGTTTCATCGTTAAAAGGAATTAAATTAAAAATCGGTCCAATTAACGAAACTATTGGGGTTAATTTTCTTAATTGATTTTGTTTGAATTACTTAAACGAACTTTCTCGATATACAAAGGAAGAAATAATTATTACATTTTTTTAATCCGTTATGTGGAACAAAATTTGTTCGTTTTCAGATTAACGCGTTACCACGTTTCGATGAAACGTTCGTATTGAAAATCGTTGATCGTTGGAATCATTTTAGAGATTATCGTAATGATGATCGTGAGGAAATTTTAAAACGTTTCAAAATATTCGAAAATTGATTTATGCAAACCAACAAAACGTAAGTTATAGCATGATATATACATATATATACACACACACGCGCGCGTATACGCGTAAACATACACAAAAGAATATATTTCTCGGATATTTTTTACAATTGATACTATGCGCAAGTGCATTGAATTATTTGTTATCATAATCTTCAGTTACGTTCGAATATGACGTGGTAGTAATTGTTCTTACCGATATGAATATTCATCATTATTTATTATAGGTTCGTTAAAACACATGATAGACAGACGTTTACATATGAAACTTTTTAAAAAATTCAACCCCTTCCTTCACGATGCTGGATTACGTTGCGTTAAATTGTATTCACGATGCTCATTAGCGATTCGTTAAACGTCGATGACCTGCCCGGCAGAACATTTTTTTTCCCCATGCGATGAAGACTCCGCGAAAATAGCTGTGATTTTATTCTCGTTAGCGTTTAAACGAGAACCCGAGATCAGATCGATTATTAAAATTCGCTTGCGACCTTAATTTCGTTCGAGAACGACCGTGCCTTTCAAAAAAGGAAGAGAAAAAAAGAAAAAAAAATAATAACTAGAAATAGAGAGTGCAATAGCGTTCGAAATTATTGCGTGTTAGAAACTTCGGATTAAAAAGCAAAAAAAGAAATTGAAGAACAATTGCTATTACCGGAAATGTTATAAACAAGTGGTCGAGTTATTTTTAATGTTGTTGTAAAAATAAGTCATAACTCCTTTATAATTTTTTCTCAGAATACGTTAAATTTAATGTATTTCTTTCTACGTGTTTATAAGCTGGGTTGCCTATTATCAGGAACTGCAAAAGAAAATTCTTAAGTATTGAATAAACATGTGCGTATGATATGGTATCTAATATTTCAAGTAAGAAAACTTTTAATATTTTATTTACTTTAAATAAAATTGTATTATATATATGTATACATATACACACACACATATATAACAAAATGAGATACAATAAAATATTTGTCACACGTCAATAGATAGACCTATGAAAATAGTAAAACAAAATGTCTGTTATCCTGAGTGGTATCGAGCTATAGTTGGGGAGTTCGAAAAGGAACAAAAAAAAAAGGAAAAGAGAACGATGAGGTAAACAAACACGTTAAAAGATAAGGAGACGTAATAATATGAATTTCGGTGATGCTTATATACGAAATTCTGACAAGTGGCAGAATAGGACGACGTGCCTCGAAATGGAGAACACGCTTTACCTACATACGTGCTTTCGACCAGTTCCCCTTCAGTCTCTCCCCCTACTCTTCTCCTCGGTCCTCCTTTTCCTTCTATCCTAAACCATCCCTTATAACCACCCTTTTCCTATCATAGCAAGTAGAGAACACGTAAGGGAGATAGGACGAAGGCTCGTCTTATTTTCCTTCCTTCCTTCCTTCCTTCCTTCCTTCCTTCCTTCCTATCTACCTACCTACCTACCTACCTTACACGAAACAAGAGAATAAGGGTTCCCAGCACATATTCTCAACCACAAGGAACTCTTACCGCCCTTATTATCTTGCGTATCGCGTGAGTAAACTACTCCTCGAGCACAGCACATCTTATATGGATCAACTAATCTTTCGTCGCGATTTAATTATATCATTATAAATATTTCATTTTGTTCCTTTTTTTTTATACATTCATTTCTCTTATATTAGATATATTTACATAAAAAAGGAAAGAGAAAAAAGAGATCCGTCTCTAATTAATCGGTAACGAAGTAGATTTTTGAGAAGAAATTTTAACTTTTCGTCCGATGACATTATTAATTTTCGAAATAAAGAGAAGCGCTTTTCGCAAACGATTAAGTAACGTAAAAAAAAAAATTATTGCAAAAGAAAAAAACATATATATATATATGTATATATACAAATATGTATAACATATGATTATATTTATGATTTTTATTTTAGAAAAATTCATTGATCATATAAATACTTTTAACCGATTTATTTCTTTATACAATATTTTGTTACCACATGTAAGTACTTATGTTTACACCTATCTCAAACGATGAGAAATAAAGCGAAGTATCTATTGTATTATTTATTAATACAGTGTACTCTGTACCTGTATACACACACACACACACATATGTATATACATATATACATACATACATATATATATATATATAGTGTGTGTGTGTAGCTCGTCGTAGTTTCCTTTCTTCCTTTCTTGAAAATAAGGGTTCCTAGCACATATTCTACACTTACCGCCCCTATCACTCTGCGTATCGCGTGAGTAAACTTTACGAGTTGGGTTCTATAACCAGACTAAGGTCTACCTTTCAACTACGAAGCCTATCGTCTCTCTCTCTCTCTCTCTCTCTCTCTCTCCCTCTCTCTCTTTCTCTCTCTATCTTTCTCTCTCTTTCTTTTACAACCTTACGCTTACGCATACATTTTTATAACTAGAGAAAGACCGAAAATGTAGAAGACAACGAGCGTTAGGAAAAGAGAAATAGTGAAAGAGAGGGAGAGACGGTAGAAAAGAGAGAAAGAGAGAGAGAGAGAGAGAGAGAGAGAGAGAGAAAGAGGGAGCGAGAGAGAGAGAGAGAGAGGGGCAGAAGTTTGAAGAGGTCGTAAGCTCGTGACAAAGAGTCAATATTAATTAAGGTAATGGCGAGTCGAGCGTACTCTGGGAAACGACGAGTAACCTTTCCACAATGAGGACTAATTATCGTTCGCTCAATAACCCTCTCTCTCTCTCTCTCTCTCACTCTCTTTCTCTCTCTTTCTCCCTCATACTACAAACCGGCCGTCGTTACGGTTACGTTTGACTAGGTTCGACGTAGCACGTTTACGAGCCCTCGATCTCACTACACGTGTATACATGAGTGTATACGGCCAATTATTTCACACTCTCTCCATCTCTCTCTCTCTCTCCCTCTCTCTCTCTGTCTCTCTCTCTATCTCTGTCTCTTTCCCTACGAGACACGTGTAGCTAACGTTTATTATGCACAGCTTGGGATTGCCTCGGTCGTCCCCCTAATGGTCGACGTTTCGACGTTTCCAACCCCGTTTGGATTTGATACGTTCCATAGCAATCGCTTATGTTGTTTACTCGTTCCAAAATTTCAAGGTTTATTCGAGTTGTTTCTCGTTTTCCTCATTTCTTTTCATTCTTTTTTATTTAGTTTCTTTCCCTTCCCTTCTACCTTTATTTTTATTTCCTTTTTTTCCTTTTTTCTTTCCATCGTTCCATACCTTCCCTCTTTCTTCGAACATTACACGCATTACACATTGTATATAATTTTCGTGAAAGTCCGATGCATTGTAATAATTGATATCGTTTTACGATAAATCTTGAAAACTCTTTTAGGATTAAATAATTATTGTGACGTCGAAGTAATAGATGAATGTGAGTTGGTATTTGCTAAATGTGTGTGTGTGTGTCTGCGCGCGCGCGTGTGTGTGATCAAAAAGAATTGGTCTTGTGTAATAATGTTCCGATAGATTAAATGGATGTGGATATGTCTGGAGATTCTTATCTCTTTAGATGAACGATATTTGATTGTTATAATATTGTCGTAATGTACGTCGAAAGCGTATCTTGATTTTAAATTCTCATTTTCTCTTGAGATCGAAACGTTTTAATATCGAAATACTTTCTATTTATTTTTATGTGGAAATTAAAAGCAATAAGAAAATTAATACTTATATATTATTATAATACAACATTTATAGATATATATATATATATATATATATATATATATATATATAAATATATTATATATACATACATATGTAACTTTAAGTAATTATTTTCTCCGTTCTTTTCCTTTTCTTTTCTTTTTTATTTAATTATTTGATTTCAAGATCCAAGTCGTTTGCATCGTATGTATTGCAATGAGAGATATTTGAAAAAAAGAAAGAAAAAGGACAACTCAGATCATATGTCTAATAATTTTTAATGTTTCATACGTATTGATATCGGTATTAAAGGTGAAAAAACAAGAAAAAAAAAATTATTTTTGTCATCACGTCCTGCAAAATTTCTTTACGATATTACGTAAGCATAGATAGCTTTGAAGGAAGGCTGAAAAACGTACGAGTTCAAAGGATGGGAGCGGCTGTCCTGTAAAAGGGCAAAGGCATCGATAAAATTCTTTTACGTTATATTACGCTTGACTCACGTATCGCTTCGATCTCATAACGTTAATGTATCGTGAGTGAGTTGCTTTCTTTCATTCTTTCTTTCTCTCTCTCTTTCTTTCTTTCTTTCTTTCTTTCTTTCTTTCTTTCTTTCTTTCTTTTCTTCTTGTTTCTTCTTTTGTAATGTTCCATATGTCATAAAAGTAAGTCCTTTAAAATAGAACCCACAATGTTAAATGTCGGAAATGAAAATATCACGTATTGTCTCTTTATTCTTATATTTTTATACGTCATACATATAACATATTGTCAGTTCATTCAAATTAGACCTTAGTAATTTAGTAATTAAAAGGAAAGAAAGAAAGGAAGGATGATTTGAAAGAAGTAGAAAAAAAACAGCATATGTACTCTTTCTATTTTTTTCTTCTTCTTTTATATATATATATATATATATATATATATATATATATATATATATATATATATATATATAACATACAGATCAATTTTTTTTGCTTTCTCGATCAAGTTCATAAGATCAATTGAACTTTTTCATACGTCCATCCTTAGCTTCGTTTTGTTTTGTTTTTTTATTCTCCTTTTCTTTTTCTTTCTGTTTTTTATACAACATATACGAAATAAAACATGAACAATTAAATCTAGTTTAATTGAATTAGATTTCTAATTTAATTTAATTAAATTCTGTCTGCGTATAATCCGAATTTGATTAAATATATATAATTGTGTTTCGTGATTAAATCTCTAGATGGCAAAGGAAAAAAAAACATTTTTATATCCATTTTATCTTTCATTTCTTTCATCATAATCATTCGTCGTGCATATATTCATAATTAAAGAAATAAATATAACCATACATATTATATGCCTACACAAATGTGTATTTCTCTCTCTCTCTCTCTCTCTCTCTCTCTCTCTCTCTCTCTCTCTCTCTCTCTCTCTCTCTATTTCTTTCTCTGAAAAAAAAGAAAGAAAAGAAAAAATAAGAAAAAGGAAAAAGAATTGATAAGAAAATTAATCAAGTTCCCAGAGTTCAATTTTCAGCACGAACAACGTAAATATAATAATACTGATATTAAAAATCAACGAAATTGTTACGTTAAGAGGTGTGGGGTGCAGAATTAAGTAATTAATCGGCATACCATATAACGTTAAAGTCCGTCGTTTTCAAAGCGACGATGACAGTCACTCGTATTCGTTCAACGTAATTCGAAATGTCAAGTGTCTCTTAAGGAGAAAGCTTTTCTTCTTTTCTCTCTCTCTCTCTCTCTCTCTCTCTCTCTCTCTCTCTCTCTCTCTCTCTCTCTCCTTTTAGCACATCACTTCATTTTGCTTCTCCTTTTAACTTAAGTATTTCAAATTCGTGGAGGGAGAAAGAAAGAGAGAGATAAGATAGAGAGAGAGAGAGAGAGAGAGAGAGAGAGAGAGAGAAAGAGAGAAAGAGGACCCTTCAATGAAATCGTTCATAAGTCTATGGGAACTCGCAGGATCGCGTCCAATTATGCCAAAAGAGATAGAACATAGCGTGTACGTCTGTGTACGTGTGTATGTACAAGCCGTTACGGAACGTCGAGGACGATATCCTGAACGAAATTAAATTTGTCATCGTTACAATTTCACAGACGAAGAGTTGTCTCGAAAGATCCGAAGACGACGAACTACACACACACACACCCACAGAGGGAGAGAGAGAGAGAATGCGCTCTCTACGTTCTAAGGGGCTCAATTACTCTCCTTCGAGACAAATTCTTGGCGGCGGTGCACTTCTGAGGAAATAATCTTATTTTGAGTCTGCAAGTCTCCAAAAGGCGCGTAAGAACGAAGGGGTTGAGGTAGGGTGAGGGAGAGGACAAATAGGGTGGGAGAGGGAGAGGAAGAGGGATAGAGGATAGGATGGAGGGTAGGTGGGAAGGAATCGATGATGGCCGTCGTTTTCGTCGTTGTTCTCGTCGTGTAAGTACCTTGGCACTCTTTCGTTTGCAGGGAATTACGACCCCTCTTTTACTACGAGGACCCACTCGAAGAGGACTTCGTATACGAGGATCGACGCTTTGCTACGGCTTTTCTTATTTCCTTCTTTTTTCGTTTCGTTTTTTTTCATTTCGTTTTGTTTTGTTTCGTTCCAATTTTTTTTTTCTTTGTTTGCCTTCGTACTTTTTTTTCTTTGCTGTCTTTTCTCTCTCTCTCTCTCTCTCTCTCTCTCTCTATCTATCTATCTATCTATCTATCTATCTCTTTCTCATTCTTTTCATTTTCACATTTTTCATTCTCATCCTTTGTTATATGATATCCATCGTTTAAGATAGATATATAAGAAATAGTATTAAACGATCTCTTTCATTTGCCTTATCTTTTTTTTTTCCTTTTCTTTTTATTCTTCTTCTTATTCTTCTTCCTCTATTTCTTGTCTTTAAAATTTTTACGACGAATCATTGGGAATATTGGCGAAAATGTTTTTTTTTTCTTTTATATTTTTCTTTTTTTAAACAAGTTAAGGTTTATTTGAACGGACAAGCTTTCTTCTTTCTTTCTTTTCGTGTAATGCCTCGAGATAATATTTTAATGCTGACAAAAAAAGAATATAATAACAATAGTAAGAAGAAAAAGAAGAAAAAAAAAGAATGTTTCATATAAAGTGAAAAAGAACAGTTAAACTAAAGTTTCGTCCTAAAAAAGTCATGTTCCATAGACAATATTTTTTATTTGGAAAAAAAAAAAACGAAGAAAGGAAGAAAGAAAGATGGCCAACGCATTATAGAACGTTTTCATTTTCAAATTCATTCCGTAGATTCGAAAAACAATTTATTTTCTTTTCCTTTTATTTTATTTTTTTTTCTTAACAAATACATTTACCAAATGACCATATTCGAGCGATATAGTCTAGCACTAGTGAGAATGTGAACATGTCTTTATTTCATTTTATTCTATTTTATTTATTTATTTGCATTATTGAATTTTTCCTCTTTTTTTTTTTTTTTTTGAAGAATGAGGAATACGACACAGAACGTTTCTTGGTATTCACAGTCCCAAAGGAATATCTGAATGCTGTACGAATTATCCTAATCGATCCACTTCTTTTCTCTTCTCTATTTCTCTCTCTCTCTCTCTCTCTCTTTCTGTATCTATCTATCTATCTATCTAACTCGTTCTCTCTTTTTCGCGAACACGATGGAAAGCTGAATTATTCGTCGTACCAAATTGAGTAGAACCAAAATGTAATTTTCCTAAAGCCATCCGAGCGTCTTCTATTCCTTCTCCTTCTGCTTTCGCCCTTTCGTGATTCTCATGGGACAACCACCTTCGAAATCGACTTTCTCCAGATCTACGATGTCTTCGTCGGGATAAACCGCATCGGGGAGAAAACACAGAAAATAGATTCACGAATTATTAATGAAATAAGTAATGGTGACAAAAAATTGACGAAAAATGGGAAAAGAATTCACAAGAATTGGCTTGTCGCAAGCAACGTTTTACATTGATAATATCAATATTAATCTAAATAAATCGTTTGAACAGGGATCAATTTCTATCTAATTGTTACCCAATCTATATTAATAAACACGATAAATATCGTTAATTTTAAGTTTGTACAAAAAATTTCATAAGAAATCATAAAATATTATAATAGAATGAAACAAGTAACTGCTTGAACTATTATACTGCCATATTACACTATTATGTTATTTGTCCAAAAAATTAAATAATGAAATGATTCAAATAAAAGGATATTAGAGTAGAGAAATAATAAAAAATTAATAATAACGATAACAAAAAAGTAGATACACCTATGTACTAACATACTTAAATCTATTTTATCATATATGTAGTATGTCCTACAATATCTAATTAAATAACAATTTTATCAAACTTTGATTAAATAAAAATCTAAATAATATCATTATCAATTCTTTTTTTCCTATTAATGATTACAAACAGATTATAAAAGTGATTTTCAATACGAATTTAATAATTCAATGAAAATTCAATAAAAATAAAACGATGATAAAGCATCACAAATAAATATTAATGAATAAATAATAAAATACTATTAAGACGTATATATATAATGTGTATATACACGTTATATTGTACATTATTAATTATATCTTTTAAATATATGTTTTACACACAAAAATTATTTATATATTTTTGATTATAATTGTAATATATATATATATATATATATATATATATATAATAAAAAAGGATGTGAAAAAAGAGAAGGATGATAGAAAGAAAGAAAAAAAGAAAGAGATAAATAGAGAGAGAGACAGAGAGCGAGAGAGAGAGAGAGAGAGAGAGAGAGTTAATGAGAAAGATAAAATCATAATGGCACGTTTCTCTCGGAATCAGGATAATGAAATAACGTTGACCACGAGCAGAATGAGTCGCTTCCTATAGGACGAACAAATTTGGCGAGAATCCAGTTAAATGAATCACGAACAAATCCACGCAGCGTTAGGATTGTAACTCATGCTAGGTAGTCCTCCTCCATTCATCGTTCAGAACCATATCTACGCGTCCTGACCGTGAAGCACACGCCTTCCTCCTATATTTCCTTTCATTATCGAGACGGAGACAAAGATAGAGAGACGGAGAGAGAGAGAGAGAGAGAGAGAGAAAGGGATAGACAGACAGAACGAAATTTGCCATGGGTTCGGTCTTTAATTTACGTAGTACGAAAACGGTCAACACGAGCATGCTCTTTCTCTTTTGTCACTCGATTTTCTCTCTCTCTCTCTCTCTCTCTCTCTCTTTCCCTCTCTTTCTCTCTCATCTTCTTTTTTCTTTTTTAATTGATTCGAACTATAAGGAAAAAATTATATAATTATTTTCATACGATACCTGGAAGTTAAATTACAATAATGAGGAGATGCTTGGTAGAAAATATCCTTTTTTTCTTTATTGTCCTTTCTCTATTCTCAGCCTCTATTTCTCATGTGAAATATCTAATCAAAATAATTCAACTTAAAAAAATTTGAATTTATTGTTTAATTAATTTCGTATCATTTAATTCTTGTCAGGAAGACTCGTGAAAATTTTGTGTCTTTTAATCATCGCACTCTCTCCCTCTCAATTTACCTCTCTCTCACACATACACACACACACACACTCTCTCTCTCTCTCTCTCTCTCTCTTTCTTTTTAGATAATACAAAATTGTCTAGGCTCAACGAAAAATCCGAACGAAATAGAGGCCACTTCTCTCTCTCTCTCTCCTTCTATCCTTACCTCCCCTCTCTCTCTCCCTTTCTCTCTCTTTATGTTTTGCCGTACTTCGTAGCTCCTCGAGATAAAAAAGAAAATAGAAAAAAAGGAAAAGAAAAGAGGGAGAATAGAATAATAACGAAGTTTTCGTAGGAAACCTTCGCAAGGAGTTTTCCAATTTTGCTCAAAACGAACGATTTATTTTGCACCGAAGTAAGAGAAGAAAGAAAGAGAGAGAGAGAGAGGGAGAGAGAGAGAGAGAGAGAGAGAGAGAGAGAAAGGAAGAGAAAGAGAATGAACAAGCAGTAAAGCAGAAAATCCTGCTAAGTAGCTCGAGTTTTCATTCGACAGTTTATTCGATAAAAAGAGAGATAGAAATAGAAACTATCTAAACTCTCCATTTACCTCGTTTTCTACCCCCCCTCTCTCTCTTTCTCTTCTTCTCCTTGTCTCCTTCTCTTTCACTGCAATTGGTACGAGGTTGATGCGCTAATGTACTCCTGTGATTTACAGAGAAATCCAAGAAGACGCCGTTTACACGGCGAACAGCAACACGAGCATCAAGATTGAGCTCACCAAAGTCGTTTCGTTAATTAAAACTTCCAACGTCTCTCTCTCTCTCTCTCTCTCTCTCTCTCTCTCTCTCTCTCTTTCTTTCTCTGTCTTGTGTATAATCATTCTTTCCCTTTCTGTCTTATATCGAATATATATTTCTCTATCTTAAATGAAGTTTATTTTCTATTTCTATCTTTGTCTTTTGTCAAATAACTTTCTATTTCTAACTTTGTCTTTTATGAAGTAACGACATTTCTGTCTTTTTTATTTTGATATTCTTTCTCTCTCTCTCTCTCTCTGTCTCTCTCTCTCTCTCTCTCTCTCTCTCTCTCTCTCTATCTATCTATCTATCTACCTCTCTCTCTTTTCTAATATCGAATAACTTTCTACTTCTTTCTTTGTTTTACATCGAGAAATTTTCTATTTCTTTCTTTGTCTTACATCGAGAAATTTTCTATTTCTTTCTTTGTCTTACATCGAGAAATTTTCTATTTCTTTCTTTCTCTGTACAGTTGAACAACCTTCTATTTCTTACTCTGTCTTTCATATTGTGTAAAGCTATCTCTTTCTGTTTCTATTTTGATTTTCTTTCTTTATCTTTATTTTCCTTTTATTCTCTCTCTCTCTCTCTCTCTCTCTCTCTCTCTCTCTCTCTCTCTCTCTCTCTCTCTCTCTCTCTCTCTCTCTCTCTCTCTGTCAGCTATCGTCTTTTAACCTGAAATCGAAACTTTGGAGCGTATTAGTCCAACCAAATCGGAGAACGTAAGAAAGTTTGCGATAATACAAAAGCAGCACAAAAACTGTTCTAAGCCATTGTTCGAGGATTTAGAAGATTTACAATAGACAAGCAAAACGTTCTCAAAATCCTAATCCCCGATTTGCATTCAACGATCTCCAGATTTGTTTGTGGTACCCCCGCCCCCTCTCCATCTAGCCAGCCCCCTTCCTCACTCCTGCCCCCGACCAACTCTCCTATCTAATCATGTAAATTTTACTCGAGCCTTAACTTTGGATCTTCTGTAAAACGAGAATATCGTTTAATCTTGTTATTTTGTTATCATATTGAAATTATTAAAATCCGTTGGATATTCGTTAATTGAATATTTGTTATCGATTCAAAATAATTAATAATATGTCTTGTTTATAATGGAATAACTTTGATGTAACTAATATCAGAGGAATTTCGTTTGACAATAAATTTTCAACGTCCAATTAAGTATCTTATCATTGAAAATCATTAGAAACTATTTCATAATTCTGACCATATATAAGTATTAAATTTTTTCCTTCTTTTAAATATCGAATTAACAAATTGTTTTTTTTTGTTTTACAAAAATTTTTATTTACAGCTACAATAATAATAATAATAATAATGATAATCATAAATTCATAGATCGACTTCGTAAACAAATTTATTGCGAATAGAGAGCGTTCGTTCAAAACGATTGACGTACGGTTTTCCAAACAAAACAGTCGTTAAAAGTTCTTTCTCTAATCTCGTACTTAAAAAAAAATCGATATAAGACAGTCGGATGTGACGAATGCAATAATCCCAAAGATTGTCTTTTGCCAAAGCTATTAACCATAAAACAGTAAGTGACACTTCGAATGATTTAGTGAAAAGAAACGAACGCATGAGAAATAAACAGAAAGAGAGAGAAAGAGAGAGAAGGAAAGAGAGAGAGAGAGAGAGAGAGAGAGAGAGAGAGAGAAAGAGAGAGAGAGAAGAACAAAGAGAGAAAACGTTTGAAACTGGTGTAATAGGAAAGAGTAATTAACAATGCGAACTTAATTCATTAAGTCGAGCTTGGGGAGACGCAAACCACAAAACTTCTTGACGTTTTCCTGAATCCCCTCCCTAACCCTTTGGTCCCTTAACGTCCCATCTAACAGTACCACTCTTCGTCCACGAGAATTGTAGCTACTTTCTTGCAAAACTGAAATCCTTTGCCGTTTCTGTATAGCCATCAGTAGTATCTTTTCTTCCTTCTTCCTCGTGGCCAAAAAGAAAGGATTGAAAGTCAAGAGAGACAGACATAGAGAGAGAGAGGGAGAGAGAGAGGGGGAAATAATATTGTTTATTATGCCTGGATGCTTTGTTCTCGGTCTAAAGTTTTCAAGACTCTGGAGACTTGATACAAACAGGAATGATAATTAAAATAACGAAATCTTCTGTTTCTCTAAACGAAATGATATAGTATATTATTTATCTATGATATATGAAAGTAATAACGTGCACAACACAATTTTGAATATGTATGTGTGTATGTATGTATGTATGTATGTTGTATGTGTATTAATAAATTGTCCGAATTAGATATTATTTCAAAATGTACATTTATTAATTATCTGGATTAAGATCAATTTGTAACAATTGCGAATAAATATTGTATATGCGCATTGTAGATTATATATATATTTTTTCGTAACATCAATTTTAACAAAGTAATTTGAAAAGTAATAAATATTAAAAGTAAATATTAATTCTGTAATCTAATCCATCTCTTCTTGATTAAAAATTCAAATTTTTCTCTATTCCTATCGTTCAAACATGTAAATTAAATTGTTTATTAATTACCAAACGTCAATTATTTATTACTTCAATATTCCTATTATTATTAATCATTATTAATCACTGTTGATACCTCACCATTTTTTAAAATATTAAATTATACATTAACACAATATTCCTTTTCTCTGTCTTTAAACATCTTTCTTTTTAATGGTCGTAAAGGAAATGAAATGTAAGAAAATAAGAAGAAGAAAAAAGAGAAAAAAAAAGAAGTAAATAATATAAAAACAAATATAAACCCTCGTACATTTTCATATTCTTATTTCTTGATAGGAGAAAGAAAATCGTTGAGTTTAAACCCATACGAAAATGCTCTTGGCGAATCGCCAGTCTTTTTTTTCCCCTTCAAAACGTTTCCGTCTGTTTGTCTTTCTCTATTTCTCTCTCTCTCTTTCTCTCTCTCTCTCTCTCTCTCTCTCTCTCTCTCTCTCTATCTATGTTTCTTATTAAAGCATAGATACTATGCTTTAATATTCTCTATTTTCTTAGATAGAACTTGGCCCTTTAGCGTGTAACGTAGAAACTCATAATGGTACTCTTACGCATTCGTTGTAGCATCTGCTATCTCTCTCTTCCTCCTTCTCATACTCTCTCTCTCTCTCTCTCTCTCTCTCTCGATCTCTCTATCTATCTATTTCTCTTTCTTTTTCTACCTCTATCTCTATCATCTCTCTATCTCTATCTCTATCTCTATCTCTATCTCTATCTCTATCATATCTCTATCTCTATATCTTTTTCTCACGAAGACAACCTTTAATACAAGTGAAAAATAAAACGTTTTGCAAGAGCGAATAAAAGGAAACGCAACGCGTAGTAACGATTCCATGGTATAAAGAGACTTCTCTCTACGATGCACTTACTTTAGTAGGTGCGGACAACGAACGTGATCGTAATGCTGACGATGTACAAGATAAAACGAGGGAGAGATAGAGAGAAAGAGAGAGAATGAGAGGGGATGGGGGTGGGAATTATTGTATTATTTAATTGTATGACTCTAGTATTTTCTTTACTTTTATTCATATGTTTTTTTTTTTTTTTTTTTTTATTTTAAATAAAATTTAAGACGACGACGAAGTACAGGTATGATACCTGCATTTACATAGATATTGCATTGTTAATTTAAATCGAATAAGTTATATATACGTATATATATATTTTTGTATTGAATAATGGAAAGTAAAGTTTAGATGAGTATGAGTAAATTTAATCGTCGATTCAGTCCTTTTTTTCCTATACGAATTTTTCGATATTAACGTTTCGTAAATTGCCTTTGAAAATCGTTTTATATATTTCAAAGATCATTAGTTTCTGAATATTAGGATCTAAATTAATAGATTTTAAATAGATCTTAAATATTTAAAATTAATCGTGTTAGGTTTCTTTTTTCTTATATTTTTTATACGAATTTTTCGATATTATTATTTAAATAGTAATTGGAAATATTGTTAAATATTATAGAGATTATACATTTTAACAAAAAAAAAGAATGAACAAAAAAGAACCTAAAAAGATAAAAAGCCCAGAATTCTCGCAAGAAATAAATTTTTATAAATTTTTCATCAAATTTTTTAGTAACTGCATTCAATCGATAGTCAGCCGTCCATTTAAGCTTAGTCACAATTCTCGATTTTATCTTCCTTTATCATTTTATTTCTCTCTCTTTCTCTCTTTCTCTCTCTCTCTCTCTCTCTCTCTCTCTCTCTCTTCCCCTCTCTCTCTAACTTTCACGTTATCAATGCTTCAGCTTTTTGTTCTTCCAACTAGAATCGATCATTTCTGTACACACACACACACACACACACACACACACACACACACACACACACACACACACACACACACACACACACACACACACACACACACACACACACACACACACACACACACACACACACACACTAAATATTTCTATTTGCCTCGCTCAACGGAGTCCCATCAGTAACAGGAGCAGCAACATCGGCTGCCAATCAACTTCAACCGCTCTTTCTCGTTGCTACTCTGGTTCATGTCTGGCTTTGCTTTGCCCATTTCTACTTCAACCAACATTGGCTTTGCCACATGTTCGTTTGGCATGGTCTTAATACCGCGTGGATGATGGAGAAACCTTCTCACATTTCCTCGTATTATATCTATTTATGTTAAATTCAATAGTTCTCTCTCTCTCTCTCTCTCTCTTTCTATCGTTTTTTTTTATAGTAAACATTAAGATAAATGATTCTGCGTGTCATTTGATTGGTCATTGAAAGGAATAATAATTAATAATTATTAAAATTTGTGAATACTTTTCCGATAATATTTTATCAACCGATATTATTTATATAAGAGATATTTTTCATTTCGTTGATTGTTATAAAATTAGACACCTTGTATATTAAATTTATATAGATATGTTTATTATATGTTTTCAAATTTATTTTATATTTTATCTCTCTCTCTCTCTCTCTCTCTCTCTCTCTCTCTCTCTCTCTCTGTCTCTCTCTCTCTCTCTCTCTCTCTCTCTCTCTCTCTCTCTCTCTCTCTCTCTCTCTCTGTCTCTCTCTCTCTCTCTCTCTCTCTCTCTCTCTCTCTCTCTCTCTCTTCATCTCAAGTTCTCTGTGTTTTGCATTCACGCATTATTAACTTTGATTAACGGATTATATTTAATCTTATCTAATATTTAATGTAGATATATATTGTATATAAATATATATTGTATATATTATTAATTTTTGATAACGTTAAATCGTCGTTATCACTATATTATTATTATTATTAATTATTTACTTTAATCAAGTTATTTATAGTTCACTGAAATAATAAAGTAAGTCGACACGTTAGTATTAATGACGACAATGCTATACAGAATGGATCGAAGAGTGCAATCGATTTTTAAAATCAGAGGGAAACTTTTGGGCCATCCCATATGCTGTTATAATCAAATGATATTGTTGTAGTAATTTTGTATCAATTTAATCGTACTTGTAAGTAATAATAAATAAAAGTGAGATCATCATAATCATCATCATCACCATTGTTATCATCGTTATCACAATAATAACAATAATAATAATATTATTATTATTATTATTGTTGAATTATCATTTAATGATTACACTTTTAATTTATTATTTCGTATATACGTATAGTTAACAAATAAAAGATACCAATTTTCAGCAATATATATATATATATATATTTATTCCTTCTTTTTTCCTTTATTTTATTTACTTCTTTCTGTATTCAACCTTTCCGAATTAAACGTAAGTTAAATTCAACGCTAAGGGCCGGCCGCATTTTGCAGCGATTTCATCGGAAGGAACGTTTGCGGGTTACGCGGGGTCACGTTTAATATGCAAATGATCGTTAAACAAGTGTTTCCTCGCACGTTAACACGACATGAAATTCATTATAACGAAGCCGAGGAAGGGAAACGCCGTTAAGGTTTGTGCTCGAATCGTTCCTCGACGAATCAGTTGGTACCTTTTACAAAAACTTAAAATTACCATAATATGTATATATATATATATATATATATATATATATATATATATATATATATATAAATCGATTGTCTCTGTTTTATTATTTCCAGTATATCAAATATGTACTTACACATGTGTATATATGTATGTTAACGCGTTCAATATAGAAACGATTTTCGTAGATATTCCATTCAGGTTGCTTGGGTCACATGCATTCCACGATATATATATATATATATATATATATATATATATATATATATATATATATATATATAAATTAAAGATGTATGAATATTACATATATAAATAAAAATATATATGTATGTATATTTATTTATTAAAATGTATAATATAAAGCATAAATAAGGTTGAAATAATTGAACAGTATATAAAATATTTAGATAATTTGATCTATCATTTTCTCTTTTGTTAGAAACGTTTATATACTTGTTAATTTAGCTTATCAGCAGTTTAATTATAAAAGTTTATTTATAGAACTACAAAAATCATAATTAACAAGAAAGAGAGAAAGAGAGAGAGAGAAAAAAAATAGATTGCTTAAGATCTTTTAAGCGAATATTTTATTTCTTTCTTTTCTATTTTCTTTTTAATCTTTTTTCTTATTTTTATTCTTTCTTACTTTTTTTTTTTAACTAATTATTGTTTTAATCGTTTTAGTTCATTGTTTAATGACCTATGGCGGCATGATACGTAACGCGTTAAAATAGATGTTTGTACATACTAATATCAATATGAATATAGCGTATATGTATTTGAGTATATTCTAATAATGTATATACGTAATCGTTGTATCTATACATTTATGTGTAAATTTGTGTGTAGACAACACACACACACACACTCATATATTTATCAATGTGTTCTTCGTATATTTGTGTATACCATGCATCCATGAATAAATGAACATATTTGTATATACGAACGAACGTAAATGTCTATGTATTTCTCTCTGTATACATGAATGTGAATATACGTGTATGTGTATGTGTGTGTATCCGAGTAAAATATAAAGGTGAAAGACGTATCAAGTTGAACTCTCAAATGGGAATTTAGCATTTTAATATCGCACATCAGAGTAAAGATGGCGTAGTCCTTGAAGCCCTTACTTTCTATCCACCCCTGTACTATTCACGCACTCTTTTATATTCAAAGGTCTGTTGTGTATGCACGTGTTGTGTAATATTGTAGATGCTAATGGTGAGGTTAAGATGAACTTTGTCCCACGGAACCATTTTCTCTTCGGATACAATAGATTCTAGTCGATTATTATGTTACGACCTGATCGTTTGAAAATTTTCTTCCGAGATTTGTTCGTAAAATAAATGAATTAATAATACAGGGAAAGATGTATGTTATTAAACGTAACGTATAGTAAGTTGTAAAGTATTCTGTTTACTGAAGTTGGTTAATAAGAATTTTTCACGCGTTTTGAATGTATATAAATCAGATGGACCAACGATTTTATGTTATCTTATTATTGTTCTTTTAGTATTATTATTATTAATATTATTATTGTTGTTATTAATGTTATTATTGTTATAATTGTTAGTTTCTTCTTCCTCTTTTTTTTTTCTTTATATAAACTTCTTTTTTCTTATATAAGAACAACCATTAATAATTAAATACCATTAAATTTTCAATTTTAATGAATTTCTGTCCAATAATTTTCCTTCGCATTATTTTAATCAATTCGAAACTACGAATGATTAGAGAGATTATTTCAAATTTAAATTTTGCTATCGACGTCGTACAAAAAGAAAATGAAAAAAAAAGGAAAAAAGAAGAGAAAACAAGAAAACAATGAAAGTTGAAAAGATAGAAAAACTTTTATTCTGTCAAAATTTTCCGCAAATCCCTTCTTCTATATTTTTATTTCAATTTTCAATTACTTTTTATTACTACCATTTCCTTCTCCTTCTCCTCTGGCCCCATTAAATCGTTCTTACAAGAGACATTTTCATTAAACCATGACTCAAGTACGATACAAGCAAATGTATAACCCTGAATTCACGTTCAAATTTCGTTTCAAGCGTTCGTACACACACGCACACACGTAGACGTACGCACGCACGCACGCACGCATGCACGTACACACACACACATATAACCGGACGGCAATTAAATTCGCTTTGTTCCACGATGTTTTGTCGCAAGCGATGAGTTTTATTAAAATAGCTGATAATTATCGTGAAGTAGGTCGAGAGTCTATTGAGCGGGCAAAGCGGGTAAAAAGGATATCGATCGGAACGAGAGAGAGATAGACAGATAGATGGATAGAGAGAGAGAGAGAGAGAGAGAGAGAGAGAGAGAGAGAGAGAGAGAGAGGGAGAAAGAGAAATAGAAAAAGAATGAGAACATCGCCTACCGGGTGTACACAAACGAGTGTGTACCACCTATCGATTGACTCCTTTATTGGCGAACTTTTCAATTTCTTTTGATTGCGCTCGCAATTGGTATACTTCGCTTGGGACAAACGTAACTATACACGTGTTTGTCTGTCTGTGTATTTATGTATGTATGTATCTATTTGTATGTATGTATGTATGTATGTATATATGTATGTATTTGTCTGTATATATATATTTTTTATGTGATTTTATTTCACGGAAATGGAAGAAGAATTCAAATATTTGTTTCTCCCCCTCTCGCGCCGTCCTTCCTATCCATCTACTCTCTCTCTCTCTCTCTCTCTCTCTCTCTCTCTCTCTCTCTCCATCTGTCCCTTTCTTTCTCTTTCCCTTACTTATTATATTGCAATTAATTAATTGACGCTTGATCGAAAATATTTAAATCATTATATATATTATTCGATTAAATCTAATTTAATTTAGATCTTTGTACGAACCGAAATCAGATTTATTTAAAGATATAATTTGTGTTATACATTTGTATATAGATATTCGCAATTAATAATATCACATATCTCTGTATGAATAATTATATTTTTGTTGAACAAAAATTCTCTCTCTCTTTTTCTCTCTCTCTCTCTCTCTCTCTCTTCTCTTTTCCGCTTCACGGGTCATTAACCGTGCCAGATGTACAAAAACGATAAGATCTCTTAAAAAAAAAAGCAAACAAAACAAAAAAGGAAAAATCGTATTTTCACAATGTTAATGTCGTACGTTTTATCAAAACGCGTGTGGGATACCTAGTATCTAGGTACATAGATACTATTGTAAACTGGACAATATTTTCTCGTTGAACCTTAACGCTCGAAAGGGAACGGATACGACCTGAAAATTCATTCTCGACAATGTGGAATTTTGGTTTGGTTGGACTTGTTACACAAGAGAGATAGATAGAGACAGAGAAAGAGAGAGATAGATAGATAGAGAGAGAGAGAGAGGGGGAGAGAAGGAAAAAAAACGAAAAGAGAATAGAAAAACGAACGAACGCGATGATATCCCGGACCGAGTCTCTGACGATCGTGCGATCTCACGGGGAAAACATCGTGTAGCTTTCCAAACTCCGCAAACCGGTGATTATAATTCACCGTGGGTCTTCGCATATTCATAGAAACGTTGTCGGCCGATTTATGCTCGTGTAATACGTTTGTAGCGTGCTTTAGAGACGAAAAGCAACCCTTTTTTATTATTTCTTTTTTCTTTCCCTCCTTTTTCCAACAGGACGAAGAAAGTCATTTCTGATATATCAAAACGATTTATTCTGTCCTCTTTTAGTACTCGACTGGCTATACATTTCTTTTTCTCTTTTTTTTTCTTCCTTTTCTTTCCTTTTTCTTCTTTCTTTTTTTTTTTTTTTTTTTACTGAATTGTAATGAACCGCAAAATGTGCGAAATGAATTTTTTAAGTTAGTATTTCTTTTTCCTTTCTATTCGGCGGGAAGAAAATAACACCAGAATTTCCTGTCGACTATCCTTTTTTTTAATCAAGCACGAATAATAAATGGATGCTTGTATCTTTCTTTTCTCTCTCTGTTTTTTTTTTCTTGTTTTGTTTCGTTACACTCACGCAAAATTTTATAATAATATTTATTTATCGTAAATCGTTATCAAGATTTAATAAAAAAATAAAATAAAATATCTCAGAACTATTAAAGAAGTTGATTTTTTAATACTAAATCAGAATTAATTCGAAAACATCAAAACCCATTTTTTCTTTCTCTATGAAATAGATCGTCGAAACAATTTGGAAATTGTAGAATTAAACATTTTGAATAGACATCCTTCGCGATTCACTTAATGTTAAGGACGTTAAGTATAAAACATAAATAACATCAGAAATTTCTGTCAAGGCTCTTTTTTTATCAAGCACAAGTAAATAGATTTTTATTCTTTTCTTTTCTTTTCTTTTTACTTCGTTATAACTATATAACACTTTATAACAAAATTTAATCGTCGTAAATCTTTATTAAAAAAAAAAAACAATTTATTTAGAAATAGCAAAATGAAAAATTTTTAAATGGACATTAATTATCCTTCCCGATTGTCTTAACGTTCTTAATGTGAAACGTAAAATGAATATTATTTTGTTGTGTTTTTCTATTTTCTTTTTGTTTTTCGAATTGGACACCGAAGAAAAGCATTGGATTTTAATTTCACGTAAATTACTTGGAAAACAGCATCCTGCTCTATCTCATCTTGGCTGTCAGAATAGGAAGATGATGTTACTAAGAAAGAAGAAGAGGAGCAAGAAGAAGGAGAAGAAGAAGAGAAAGAGAAAGAGAAAGAGAAAGAGAAAGAGAAAGAGAAAGAGAGAGAGAGAGAGAGAGAGAGAGAGAGAGATGGATAGAAATTTCCAGGTCATCTCTAAGGTCTCGCAAGATACGTCCACGTTCTCACGTTTACGACAGCACCGTTAAATTCGCTAGTAACGGCACATTAGAGACACTTGCCAGATCCCTTTTACGAGCCAACGTATATATAGGGGGGAGGGTGCAAAAGGTGCCAAGACAATGCCAGGAATTAACAGGAGTCTCTTCCTTTTACCTCCTTTAACTATCGGATATATGTATTTCTTGGCTTTTCTACTTGCCGTTACGTCATCCACACTCGGCATATACTACCAATCGAGACCAATGAACTCATAATGTAATAAATCAAAACATATTCATGAGTTAATAAAATTGTTGCGTTGATTTAAACAAAAAAAAAAGAAAAGAAAAATAGAAAAGAAAAATGATAAAGAGAAAAAAGAATCCAATCAATGCATTGGCATTAGATATGAATAATAAATAAATATTGCAATAATAATGTGAAATTCAAAATTTTATTTATTTTATACGCATTATATATATATATATATAATAAATAAATGTTATATAACGGTAATATAAATAGTCTTGCAAAATGAAGATTGAAGATAACTCAAGGAAAAATATATTTAATTCGTATAAGATATTAATAAATCGTAAATAAATATTAATGAATGATCTAAGAAAGAGATAAAAATAAGAATTAATTTCTACTTATTATATTCAAACTATATATGAATAATAAATAAATATTATTGTAATGATATAAATAGTCTTACAAAAAAAGGTTGAAGATATTTTAAAGAAAAAAATACTTAATTCATATAAGATATGAATAAATCATAAATAAATACTAGTGGGTAGTCTAAAAAAAAAAGAAAAACAAATCGATTCTTACTTCATTTGATGATAATAAAAAAAGAGGATAAAACCTTTAGGAAAAATGAAACTTAATTCATATAAGATGTAAATCATAAATAAATAATAATAAAAAAAGATAAAAACAAAAAAACCCGAATTGCCCCAAATTTTCAAAATAAATCGGATAATTTTAAGAAGTTAATGATATTTTCGATGATAGTCGTTTGAATATCACGATTGTTTTCGAGCGATTATGCGAACCACAGATATAATCCTTTCCAAAAGGTCGGCCTTTTCAGAAACGCAAGTTCTAGCGTGAAATCGATGACACGATAATGGTGCGACGAGCAGCAGAGAGAGTTAGAGAGAGAAAGAGAGAGAGAGAGAGAGAGAGAGGAAGAGTGTGTGTGAGAAAGAGAGCGCGCTCTAATAAATTAATAGCACACGTATGTAGCACGCACATTTGCGCGCACACTAATAATCCGACGAGATCGTTTCGATTGTCAATGCTGCTAATTTTCCTACGATTCTCATATTATTCCCATGGCTTTGTATTCCCAGTGATAATTATTAATTCGTGATTTCATTGATCTTCGACATCTTTTCATTTTTTATCTCCGTCTATCTATCTATCAATCTATCTATCTATCTATCTATCTATCTATCTATCTATCTATCTTTCTATTTATCTGTCTATCTGTCTATCTATCCGTACTTGAAATACGAAATTAAAAATCCTTGAAACACGACAAAGAAAGGAAAAATGTTATTATCTTCGTTAATTTCTTTTTCTTTTTTATTTTCTTCGACTCTTCTCTGCCTAAATTTTTATCTGTTATTATTACCTTTAGAGAGACAACGATAGCAGAATATATTTTTATTCTTAAGAATTAAAACAGCATTATCGTTGCAATATAACGTGTAACGATAATGATTTATTATTATCATCGTTAAAGGGGGGGAGTAAATTTCATTTATATTTTTAATTCATTGGGATCTTTAATATCATTTAAATCGTCCTTTAAATCGTCCTTTTTTTTAATTATTCTGTTAATCTATTGTTAATTTTTTCTTCTTTTATTTTGTTCTCTTTTTTCAATCGATTACATTTCAGTTTCTTTGTCGAATAATTTCTGAATCGAAATGAAGAATTGTGCGATGATCGATATATCCCCACGAATAAAATGGTATTTTCCGAAATTACGTACCGTTTTTATCTAAATGTCGAAAATAAAGGTGTGTCAGATTATAGACTTCGAAAGAGAAAAAAATAAGAGAGAGAGGGAGAGAGAGAGAGAGAGAGATAGACAGACAGAAAGAAAGAGAAAGATATATAGATAGATCATTTACGAACATCGGCCTATCGATTTACGATTCGGTCTCGCCCATATTTTCCGAGTTAATGGAGCAAACTATAGTACTGCGTAGGTTGAACCAAACTAAACTAATCTAAAGAGGAATAAAATGGTGTCTTAATCAACGTTTACATTGTTACTTCAGTATCGGTTACTCATTGTCGATGTTAAAGATGACTTATAAGGATCGCTAAAAAAACAAAAGGGAAAATAGAAAAGAATAATTAATAAGAATAGTTCGAAAATTTCGAGTCAATTTTAACGATATTGATATTAATCTTTTAAAAAGTATAATTGAAAAAGAAAAGAAATAAAACATCAACGTTTTAAAGTTTCGAATTGATCAAACGATTTCAATTGATTACTTTCATTATTCGACATTATTAAAACTTAGAATAATAATATGAATAATAATAATAATACAATACTTTTATTGATCGTTCGAAGATGATTGTTAAATATCATAAATTTCAGACTGAATTTCATTTCATAAATTCATCGGTGGAACATTTAGTAACCATAAGGAATGATAATAACAATAATAACAAAAATAACAACAACTATAATAATAATAATAATTAATAATAATAATAATAATAATAATAATAATAATAATAATAACTAATAACTAATAACTAATAATAATAATAATAACAACGATGATCATCAAGATTCGTATCGAAGGATGAAAAATCGAATGATAATAAGTTGCAAGTAATATCTCTCGGTAAAGCAAGAGCACCGTAGTACTATATAGGAATATAAGCTCGATCGATCGTGCACGGACCATAACAGAATACGAATGGGTGAGAGTGGGATAAGGTTGAAATGCCGAGTAATTCTCAGATATTAACCTGACAGTCGAACATCTCGGCAGCTTACTCGGTTAATCTGATTACTTCAATTCCCAAGAGTGTAGGACGCGTTGAATTTGTCTCTACAATTTGCCCATAATGAATAGAATAACGATTAAATATATATATATATATATATATATATATATATATATATATATATTTATATATATATATATATATATATATATATATATTCAAAGAAAAAAACTGAAAAACAAATAGTTTGATAACACCATTAATTAAAATAAAAACAAATTAATAGCAAATAATAGACGAGTCAAGTAAATATTGTACAAACGAGATAATAAATGCTATCGAATAAGAGTAACGAAAGAAAATCGAATAAATTGTACGAACATTATTAGTACGAAATACGAAAGGTAAAAAGATAAAAAAGAAATTTGATATGAATAATATCGTTAAGGTAAAAGGATTAAAGGTTATATTACAAAATCTAGACGATAGGAATAGAAGGAATAATGATAAACAATAATAATAACTGTACAATAAATGTATAACAAACTAACAGATATATATATATATATATATATATATATATATATACACATATATAACGTGTATACATATATATATATATATACATACATATATAACGTGTATACATATATATACATATATAAACGTGTACATATATATATACATATATATACATATGTAACGTGTGTCGTGTCTAAAAGAAAGTTATATAATCTGAAAATGATTGTTACTTATATTAATATAATTATATTTCATTTTTTCAGTATAGCATATACTATAAAAATATTAACTTTTACGATATAAACTATATATAAATACTCACATGCACGCACACACGCACACTCACACGCATACTTATCGTTCATCGTAAAAATGTCGAATTGACGAAAGCGAACGAAAGCAAGCAAAAGTAAGCGAAAGAGAAAGAGAGAGATGGAGATAGAGATAGAGATAGAGATAGAGATAGATAGAGAGATAGAGAGAGAGAGAGAGAGACGGCGTGAAACATTCAGTTGGAATTTTCCGAGTTAATGGCGTACTTTTCTCTCGAAAAGAAGGTCGCCGTCATTCTGACAGTGACAGCAGAAATGTTGCAGTTCGTTCGAAAGACAACGAAAGGGTGTCCTGTTTGTTTATATAAGATACGAAGAGTGGAGTATTCTCCCTCCCACCCTTCTCTCTCTCTCTCTCTCTCTCTCTCTCTCTCTCTGTCACTCCCTCTGAAGTAAAAGGACAAGAATCCTGCAACAGCATCCTTATATCCCCAGTTTTCTCTACTTTTTAACGTTAAAGGCAGCCGAGACTCATCCGCGTTTTCCACTATCGACGGGCAAAGGGTACGTGCCCGAAGGTAGGGCATAAGGAATGCAAGAGGGAGAGATATAGGGAAAGAGAGAGAGAGAGAGAGGGGGGGAGGTGGAAGGAGGAGGAAAAAGGGAAGGTGCCGAAGAAGGAGAAGTAGGGTGAAGGGGAGGAAGAGGGACGAGAAGTAAGAGTAACAAGCCAAAATAAACAGCCGACTGTCGATTCCTGCTGTCGCAATATTTGCCCTACCACTTGGACAAAACTTTATCCATTATGTATCACCTACCCACGTATATTTCTGATCATCTACGTGCAACCCAATGGAAAAAGTGTTGACCATATTACGGGTGTCTGTCACTAATGCCGCGTTATTGCATACGATCTGACAATTTTCAAGCGATTTCATATTTCCTAGATTACCCATATCCGGATAAAAAAAGGAAAGGAAAGAGAGGGGAATAGAGAAGGGAAAAAAGGAAGAGATAACCCTCAAAGAGACGGAAAAGGGAAATGAGGTTCCCGTATAAGAAAGAACCAGGCTTGTTTCGAAGTATTTAGAATATGAAGAGTGATAGAAAAATGGGGAAAGGATTTATAAGTTTTGCTGTTAAATCGTTTCGTAGAGATATCTTGGTATACTTATCATGAATTGAATCAGAGTATGATGAAAATATTGTCATCATATGTGTGTGTGTGTGTGTGTATACGTAAGATATATATATATATATATATATATATATATATATATATACATATATATAATATATTATATATTTCAAAGATAAACTATTTCTATGTTGTGGTTGTTAAGCACAAAAGGACACCAATAGTTAATAATAATTGTCTCTCTCTCTCTCTCTCTCTCTCTCTCTCTCTCTCTCTCTCTCTCTCTCTCTCTCTCTCTCTCTCTCTCTCTCTTCCACAATCACTCTCATATAATATTTTTCGAGTAAACAAAAAGTTCACTAATTTATATACATATACACATATAATACATTGATAATATATATAATAAAAATCATCTTTCATATTAACCATCTATTAAATTATCGTAAACGTCAATTTTTATTAATCACGTTTTAATACGCTAATAATATAAACATTACGAAGACAACATATATGTGTACGTATGTACATACATATAATACTAAATTTTAACCGGTAATATACAACAATTCTCGTTTTAACAAAATCAATACTATTTGCGCGTGACTTATTCACGATAAGAAATTTAACTACAAGTATCACCTTTTTCTCACCCTCTGCTATCTGTCCTTCGTTCTATCCCGGTCCCCCTCCCCACCCTCCTATTCCTCCAAAAAATAAACATTTACCAGCTGGGTAACAGAACGGAAAACGTCCATTCGATTCTATTCGCACGAACGATTTCGCAAGCCGGCTAGACCGAAAGAGCACACCGATCTTGGTAAGGATGAAGACGACAACGGATAGATGGATGGACCAAACGGATGAAAGTAGGATGGGTGGATGGGTGGGTATTGGGAGAAAGGAAAAGAAGGAAGGTTAAGAGGAGATAGAGGAAAGGGAGAATATAGGATTTTTCTAGCTGCTCGAAAACGTCTTTCTATATCAGCGTATACATTGATACATACATACATACATATATACACATATATACACATACAATCGTGGATTACACATACACAAACTAACATGAGACATACGTATTCACTTATCGATGCATTTCCATTTGTTGGGCGAATCAAAAAGGAAAAAAGGGAAAATAGGGAAAAGAAAATAGGAACGGAAAAATGTTCGTGCGATTTCGCGTCAATATTTAAAAATCATTGCGTCTACACGTCATAGCGTTGATAGTCGAAACACGTTTTTGAAGAGTAGACTCCTGTGTTATGGATATTTTCTTTTTCTTTTTCGTCTCTCTTAAGTTAAATACCAATTACAATCCACCGCCATATCAACTGAGCTATCGAAGGGGCTACTTTTCCTCCTTCGTAAACGTTCCAAATCATTTTTTATACTTCATTATACAATCTGTAAGATATAGTTATGGATTTTCGATAATTAAGATTTAATTAATGAAAATCGATGGAAACGGTACAATTGACGATGACAACAATTGTGGATTGTTCGTTCGAGGGAAAAAATGAAATTTTTAATTTTCAATTGGAAAAAAACGTTTAATAATAGATATTAAAAAAAAAAGAAAAACAGAAAAAATTGTATATGAAGTTGAAATATATTATTAACAAACGGCCTAGGCTGTTTCCAGTCTGGGTATTAAAAAGTTCTCAACTTTTTTCGACTGCGTGTCAATTAAAACGAAAATATAAAGATAAAATTGCATTTTAACGGAATGCAAGAAATAAAGAGGAATTGAAACAAAAACAAAAAAAAAACATAAAAGAACCTCGACGAATATCAGTCCCTTCATAAAATTAATCAATGAAACGTACTTAAACGTAATTCATATAATCGCGCCCCTCTCCCCTCTCCCCGGTAATAAGAAAAAAAAGAAGAAAGAAAGAGAAAAAAATTTTAAACAAAACAAAAGAGAAGAAAGTATTACAATCTGTCCGTTTAAAACGAAACAACAAATAAAAATTTCTTTCTGCGAACAACGGAACGTTGTCTGCAAATGGTCAACGTGCAACATATATGTACGTTTTCAAGAAAGAGCAAGAGAGACAATGAGAGGGAGAGGGAGACAGAGAGATAAATAGATAGATAGATAGATAGACAGAGAGAGAGAGAGAGAGCGAGAGAGAGAGAGAGAGAGAGAGAAGATAGAGAGTGTTACCGTGGGGCAAAGGAGAAGGGCGATTTAAGTTGCCGACGATAAGATAACGTCCGCAAGCCGGGTAACGGGCAATTAATTCGAGAGTAGCTTGAGTAAACAGGGCCGAGAAATTAAAAGCTATTTGTCATGGGCTCGGCAGGGTTCTCTTCCGTCCAGGGGCGCCCAGGGTTGCTCTCTGTTCCCGCTGTCTTACGAAGGAAGAAGGATGAAGGGAGAAGAAGACTAGTAGTATAGCTGAAGCTTATGCTACCCGCCGCTTTGAATTAAGATCGGGCCGATATGCATCGTGTGTTATAACCTTCCGCGAAATTTAAGCTCGCCTCCGGTCCGTAGATTTAACATTACTTACGAAAAATGAGCCTCAGTAACGTCATCGCTCTTTTCATATATGCGTATATACGTATAAATGTGTGTGTTTCGTTATACTCTTGTGAAACGCACTCTCTCTCTCTCTCTCCCTCTCTCTCTCTCTCTCTCTCTCTCTCTCTCTCTCTCTCTTTCTCTCTTTCTCACTTTCTTTTTCTCATATAAGTGTATATATACGTACACCCTCTTTCTATCCACCCATTTATCTATCTATCTATCTATATGCATATACATACATACATACATATATATATATATATATATATATATATATATATATATATATATATGTCTCTCTCTCTCTTTCTCCCTCCCTCCCTCTCTCTTTCTCTTTCTCTCTCTCTCTCTCTCTCTCTCTCTCTCACACACTCTCTCTCTTTCTCTCTCTCTCTCTCTCTCTCTCTGTGCGTGTATGTGTCTGTGTGTATCTTGGGTAACGAATCTCTTGGCAAAACACGCTCTTCTATGGACGATGGTAATTAACACCGTAACATCGTACATGGGTCTGTGTTATGTGTTCTGTGCACTGTGCACTGTTGCTGCTGGCGCTTGTTACTTGCTGTCGCTTCTACTGCTGCTGCTGACTGCTGATACTGCTTAAAAATCGCGATGAAGAAAAATTTGTTAGGAAAGCTCTTCAAAGCTTTACCAAAGGAGGTATGGGAGAGATCGCTTATCTATGGATGTTAAAACTTTAAGCCGATAAGCTTCAATTGTCTTCTTGGATATTTTTCTCAGAATTTTCATTCCAATTCTTTTTCTCCTTCTTTTGGTTTCTTTGCTCTCTCTCTCTCTCTCTCTCTCTCTCTCTCTTTCTCTTTCTCTCTTTCTCTCTCTCCCTCCCTCTTCTTTTTAAATCTCTAGAAAGAAAGAGAGATCATAAAAATGTGGTTTATGAAAATGTGATATTTTCGATTTTTAAATTGAAATAAAAATATTTTATTAACGAACATTATATAAACAAGTTTCAAATTCAAACGAAAAATATATAAAATACTACGTATAAAACATTTATCAGTTTTCAAAATTAAATTGAAATACATTATTTGTAATTATTAATTATTCATAAATTGAAATTAGAAATGTATATATATATATATATATATATATATATATATATATATATATATATATATTTCTTGTTTCTTCTTTTCTTTTCTTTTTCTTTTTTATTTTAATTAAAAATAATCAAATAGGAATGAGCATGATTGAGTTAGTAATTAGGGAAGTAGTCCGTCATACATATTTATGGTTCACATTATTGTAATGTCTTTTTACACTTTTTCTATTTCAGAAATTATTTAAATAGAAATAGAGAGATGAAAAATAATGTTATACATTTTTAGCACGTGTTGAAAACTAAAATTAAATAAGAATGAATGTTATTGAAGTTGCGAATATGAAATTGTCCTTGTTATACACAATTTTATAATTCAACGTTATTATGATACCTTTTTTCCAGGGGCTATTTTATTATTTTAAAGAGAACGCAGGTGCGCGTACATAAAATGTAAAGCATATTTATTTATTTACTTATTTATTTATTTGTTTATTTATTTATTTATTTATTTATTGTATTCATAAGTAGATTAAAATATCTTTTCAATATTTATGTGCGTTTTTATTTCACGTATAATTTAAATTAAATTTATGCGTGCGTGTTTCTTATTAGCTAATAAAAAATCTATAAAATTGACGTCATATATATATATATATATATATATATATATATATATATATATATATGTATATACACATCTCTCTCTCTCTCTCTCTTTCTCTCTTTTTCTGTCTTTCTTTCTCTTTCTTTAACGATTCATAACAAATGAGAAACTTCAGGAAATTTATAGACACGTTTACTTACTAATTACACGATTCACACATATTCATACATACATACGTACATAAATGTGTGTGTGTGTAAATACATAAGAGACGGAGAACCAGTGCGTTTAGATCGTTTGCGCACACTTCTCTTACGTTTCGCGTGACAGGCGCCGCTTTAATGATCATTAAGTAATTAAGATAAGAGGGTTCAGCAGGCGGCACGCTCCTTACCTTATCGCTCGAATAACTTCGTCCGTCATCGTTCCGTGAGAGAAAATGTTCGTGGTTTTTTCCTTACCTGCAACAAGGGGTAAAAAAGAAATAGATATAATTTTCATACGAATAAAAGAAGAAAGTCGAGATGATTTGAAAAGAATCGAATGATTTTTTTTCTAATCGTTAATTTATAATCGATAAATTTGTCGCATTAAAAGTTCACATATATATATGTGTATGTATACTTTTTAAATTATTTTACAACTTCGTACAATATATATATATAACTGCATTTTGAGGTAACCAGATCGAAATAAATCACCACGAATATAAATGTCTTTAGAATCCCATTAAACCGATCTACAAACATTAGTACCTACAATATTATTATTATTATTATTATTATTATTATTATTATTATTATTATTATTATTATTATTATATTCTGACAGAACGATATTTTTTTTTAATACAAATTACCGTTAACACGAAGAGTTAGTTTTATTGCTGTCAAGTTTGTGAATTATCTTCCTTGAATTGTTCACGGTTAGAGAAACAATGCGAGAGAAAAAATATTTTATTGTTTTTCCCTTTTTTTCATGATGAATACAACGGGATTATTAAATTAATTTCTCAAAATTGCAATACATTTTGCGAAATGAAGATCTTCCATTTTCAGAGAATTCAGCTGTAGTGGATTTAACAAGATTAAAAAGTAAAATTTTGATTTACGCGATATTGCAATTTCGTAAACTTCATTCATAATCATTTATCATAATTGTCACAGAAGATAGTAAATCGTTTCTTTTCGAATGCCTATAACGTTTGAAAGTAATACAATTATTATCATTAATTATTATCTTCAATAATTAATATTATATACTTAATATCACATAAATGATATTAAAATTTCGATTCATAAATGTATTAAATTTCGATTTTTAACAACATATTGCAAATATTCACTTTATCATATAATAAATATCACAAAAAATTTTTTTTTTTTTTATTACCACGATCGTAAAAATCTTACACTTTTACATTCTTCTTACAATCTTACATTCTTGAAAATATCACGAGTCACGTGCGAACAATTACTATTAATTATTTGTTGAAAAAATTATTATTAATTATTATACCGTAACAAATTTGTTTACGATTGGATCATTAACAATTATAAGCAATTAATTCATGATATATTTTTAAATCATTTAAAATTCTTTCGATAATCGAGAGTAGACACCTCGAAAATAAATGTCCCTTAGAACGATCACATTAAACCGAGATCCACAAATATTAGTATTTACCTACTTTAATCTTTCCTTTTGATAAAAAGAAAAAAAAAAAGAAAAGAAACTTTCTATCGTTGTCACTTTAAGCCCCAGATCAGGACAATTTCCTCCGTTAAAATGGTTCGTACCTTCCTTGTGGAAAAGTTCAACGTAGGGATTGGTTGTGCCTGCTTGAAATTGCATCCGTTCACCAGGAACATCGTGGTGAACCAAAGGGATGTGAAAATGTGACGAGGGGTAGTTGAAGAGCTAGCTAGCGAACGAGAAGTGGCAAGGGTGGTGGGAGGAAGGAAAGGGAAGGGAAAGGAAGGAAGGGGTGGTGGGATGGGGTGGGTGGTCGGAAAGGTGCAGAGGCGCCGAAGTTTGTTTTTCACCCTTTCCGGTCCGAGCCAGAGTTCTCTAATTAAAGCTGGAACGTTTGGTGTTCAGCAATTAAAAAGTACCGACTTCAAAGACCGATTCAAATGTGGCGGCAGCGCACTACCAACGTTAGGGGTGGTTTTATATCGGCACTCTAGTGATCGTTGCTAGCTCGTGGCAAACCCCGGTAACGTTTGCACGTGAACGCGCACGAACCGAAACTAACGGCAACAAAATTTCTTTTTTCCTTTCATTTATTCTTTGTTTTATTTCACCTCGTTGCATCAAACTATCAAAAAAAAAAAAAAAAATACACAGATCTTAAAGGATAAATATAATATGATATATAATAGGAAAGATCGATCATCGTTCGTTGATTATCGATTTTATTTATTATGACAGCGTTTTTGTTAATTATTCGTAAACAATTTGTACACTAATGGTTATTTATGAATATTTTTTATTATTAAGTTTCAATTGTTATGTGAATATTTTAAAGGTTAATGTAAATTATTATGGGCCAGTTATACCACGTAATGATATTTCATTGTAAACACTGATCATTTGTTTAAAATATTTATTTACAAAATGAAAAGTGACAGATTTAAATAATTGAAAAAAAAT
>OU427007.1:1434518-1462018 GCA_911387935.1 Dolichovespula saxonica
GTTTATATATTTGTAATTGAAATAACGATAATAAATGGTTCAGAGGAAAAAGAATGACAGAAGGAAAGATTTAGTTATGTATATATAATGCATATATTTAATATCCCATATATATTTTTTATATATTATTTATAAATAACTTTATTATCACACCCAAGTTGATATTATTATAATGATTATCAATTTTATATTTTATCACGTAATTTACGTTTATTTCTATTTCAATATACATGTCTATCTATGATTTTTCTTTTTCTTTCTTTCTTCTTTTTCTTTTTTTGTTTTTTAATATACGTAACATTTTTATTTATATATTTAGATTTGATAAATTAAGTAAGATTTATACGTTTATTGTTTTTATTTATCATTAAAATTCTTTTCTTCGAGATAAAACTTTCTAATAAATATATTGATCGTAATGTTCGTTATAATCATTATAATCGATATTAATAAATTATTATAATCGACGTTAATGTCGACAAAAATCAATTATTATTAATTACAAACATCGGAAATATTGCTAATTAATCGTAGATGATCCAATTAATATCTATTTGACACACGTACACACACAAAAAAAGTTTTCATTCTTGAACATATGCGTCTAACTTGAATTAACCGCTTTTAAATCTTCTTCTTCTTCTTCTTCCTTAATAAAAGTTGGTAAGAAGAAGAAGAAGTAAAAAAACAAAGGAAAGAAAAAATATTAAAAATATTAAAAATAAAAAAAGAACGAAAAGTAAAGAAAATAAAATAGATAAAAGGAATATTTAAGGAGTCTGAAGGAGGCACGAGAATGGTTAATTTCAAAGTTGAATAAGAATACATATTTCTTGGAAGTAACGGGTATATATAACTGTATACACTTTTCTCTCTCTTTTCTCTTCTTTTTTTCCTTTTTTATTTTCTTATCCTCGGAAAATCAAGAAAGGATAAGATTTAATACACGTCATAAGATATAAACTTGTTAGGTTCGTCATAAATTATCGCAAATTTACAACGACCCATATCATTTGCTATAACCCCGAAACAAACAATAACTCTCCCCCCCTCTCTCTCTCTTTGTCTCTCTATTTTTCACAAGAACTTAAACCCTGGTCGAAGTTAAAAATGAGAGAAACCGATTGAAAAAACAAAAAGAAAAAAAAAAGAAATCGGAGAGAGAACGAGAAGAGAGGAAGAGATTCAAATCAAAAGGAATAAAAAATGAACTGGGAAATCAGAACAAAGCAGAAACGTTTTTCGAATGTAACACACCTTTTCTTTCTCGTTTTCTCTTTTTTTTTTTTATCCTCGTCCATTCCTTTTTTGATCTTTTTTTTTTATCTTTCTTTTTTACCAACGATTTGGGAGTACTACTAACAACGACGATAAAAAAAAGAAGGAGAAAAAAGAGAGAGGAAGAAAGAAAGAAAGAAAGAAAGAAAGAAAAAAAGAGAGCGAGGGAGAAGAAAGATAGAAAGAGAAAGAAAATACCTAGAGAGTGTTTAAGGTCTTTTATTTCCAGCGCGACGTCCGCGGTTAGAAAACAAAAGGAGTGGGTTGTTAGATCAAAGACCGAAAGGGCTCCATTCACCGACGTTCTCTATCTCTATCTCTATCTCTATCTCTATCTCTATCTCTATCTCTCTCTCTCTCTCTCTCTCTCTCTCTCTCTCTCTCTCTCTCTCATTCTTCCTACCCCTTTCAAGTCCCATATCTCTCGCTCTCTATCTCTCTCTCTCTCTCTCTCTCTTTCTCGTCTCTCTCGTCCGTTCGTTCGTATCGTTTTACTACCCTTTCTTCAGTCTCCTCTTTTTTCTTTCTCTCTCTTTTTTGTGTCCTTTCACTATCACTCTCTCTCTCTCTCTCTCTCTCTCTCTCTCTCTCTCTCTCTCCCTCTCGCTCTTTCTTTTTCTCGAACACACTCCGTGTGCCTTGGTATTTCGGCTGGAAAAACGGAGTTTTTCCGAGTGAAAGAAAACGAGTTAGGTGGTTAGAGAGAGAGAGGGTGAGAGAGAGAGAGAGAGAGAGAGATTCTTTGCTTCTTTGTCAAAGCAGCTTCGATGAAATCTAGTAGCTTTTAGCAACACCGACCTTACCTTCTTTCTTTTCACTCCAACGAGCAACTCGTTTTGTTTGTTTGTTTGTTCTTTTATTCTTTTCTTTCTTTATTTCTTTCTTTCATTCCTCCTTCCTTTCTTTCGAGTATATCTAACATTTACATTGGTGTTATCAATTAATTAATAGTTTATTATTTTCTAAGCACTTCCTTCCTTCCTTCCTTTCTCTCTCTCTCTCTCTCTCTCTTTCTCTCTCTCTCTCTCTCTATCTCTCTCTATCTATCTATCTATCTATCTCTCTTTCTCTCTCGCTTTCTTCTTTTAGTCGAAAAGTAGAGTAAAGTATGTTCACTAATTAATGCTCGCATCTATAGGATCGCTAACCTTTTAACGATGAATTTTATCGTACTTATTGAAACTTCTTTCTTTTACTCTTTCTCTCCTATTCTTTCTCCCCCTCTCTCTCTCTCTCACCCCTTCTTTTCTTTCTTTTCTTCCTTATTTTGCTTTAATAATATCGAGCTTCAGTTGTATCCGCTCCAAAAGTTCATGGTTCAAAGAAGAAAAGAGAGATAGATAACAAGAGAGAAAGAGAGAGAGAGAGAGAGAGAGAGAGAGAGAGTGAGAGAGAGAGAGAGAGAGAGATTTGGTTCGATTTTCTATTTCTTTTTAATTCTTTTTTCTTTCTTCTTCAATACTCATCGAGACGAGATTTTTCTCTTCTTTTTATAGTTTTACTTTCTTTCTTTTTCTTTTTTTTTTTTTTTACTTGGGCTTGATCATTACCCTACTTTATAGCTTCTCTCTTCCTACTTAGAGTTTTCCTCTATTTATCGTGACTAACGAATCATAAACGAATGAGATCCGGTGGAACGTGAAATGGTCCGTGGCTCGGGGCGACGTTCGGTATTATCAATAGTAAGAAAAATCAAAGTGTGCAGCATGTTGGGAAATTTTTAGTTCGATTTACCTCGGAATATTATTAATACCGAGTTATATTTATTTAGTAAAGGAATTAAATGCATCGATAAAGTATATTTCATCTTGAAGAAGAAAGTAAAAGAAAAAAAATCGTTTTAATGATAACGATTCGTTATTTAGAAATATATAATTAAAGTTGGAATTATTATAAAACAGAGTATACCGTTAATTGATAAAAGATATGTTAATAATTAATAATCAAAATGTGCTAAATATCAAATATTATTTTTGTAAATAGTACACACACACACAAACGCATATTAATTTTTAATTTGATATTGATTTTAATATTAAAAATGAGTGTTAACGAAGTTGAACAAGCACAATATCAAATTCTTGTTTGTAAAATATCGAATAATAACCATCTAACCTTTTAATCTTCTAACATCTATTTGTTTACAGTTGTATTTTTTCAATCGTGAAATAGTACGAAGAAACTTTTTTTTTCTCATGCAAGTATAAAAAAGAAATCTACATTTATCAAAAACGAAGTAGTCGATTTTTATTCATGTTAATTTCACGATCTAATTAAAGTCAAGAAATGTGTACATTTGAAAAAAATCCGTAAAACGACTTTTCTAATTTTTTTCTTCCTCCTTTCTCTCTCTTTTCCTTTTTCTTTTTTTTTTTTTTTTTTTTTTTAATCGTTAACACAACTTTTTTCCTATACACGTAAGGCTATACGCGTATAAATACGTATTAACATACGCATATAAGACCTACATGCATACATATGTAACATACGTACGTCATTAAAAAGTATTCAAATCTACCACTACCAAGTATCGGTAGGTATACCTAACCAACATAAATATATGTATATATGTGTATATATATACTTATATATATATTTTTTTTTCTTTCTATGTCAAATCCAAAGAAAATAGAAATCGTGTGTTCCATTTCTAACTCCAACCGAGCCACGAACCCAACCAACCACGTTTCTCAACTAGACGCATTCAAATACTTCGCTCGGTAAATCCACAATTCCTGGAAAAGTCATTTTCCTTTTTCCACACACACATACACACATATTTTCTCCTACCCTCTCTCTCTCTCTCTCTCTCTCTCTCTGTCTCTCTGTCTCTCTCTGTCTCCAAGTACCATGATTCTTTGCTTCAAGTAGAGTGCGCACACCGCGTGAATCACGTGGCAAAGGTAACGCGATAATGCCGTCAGGCAGACTGAAGAGAGTGTGGAAAGACCGTGGAATATACACAGTTGGTGGTTTTTAAAGCACAACCGTGTTAGTTCCAAGCTGAGGCAAGTAAAGGAGTGAGAAAGATATAAAGAGAAACAGAGAGAAAGAGAGAGATGGGAAGAGAGATAGAGATATAGATAGATAGAGAGAGAGAGAGAGAGAAAGAGTGTGTGTGCGAGAGAGGAAGAGAGAGGAAGATTGAGATAAAGAAACACAGTCAGAAAGAGTCAGAAATGGAGAAATAGAGAGAAAGCGAAAGAGTGAGAGAGAGAGAGAGAGAGAGAGAGAGAGACAGAAATAGAATAAAGGTAGAGAAAAGTGACAGTAAGAGAAGGACAAAGAAATATGACAGTAAGAAAGAGAAAGAAAGAATGAGATAAAGCGAAATAGAGAGAAAGGGAGAAAAATTAAGAGAGAAAAATTAAGAGAGAGAGAGAGAGAGAGAGAGAGAGAGAGAGAAGCGGAATAAAAAAGAATTATGTGTGACGAGGATAACACGAGATTTGCTGTATTTCCAGCGAGCTTTTCTTCATCTTCTTCATCTTTTTGTTTATATGAACGAAACCATCCCAGGTTACCTTCAACGAATGGTTTTACAACCGGGACACGCTATTTATCACGAGTTCTTAATGTTAAATGCATTTTACAATTTCAATGAGGACAGAAATTTTCCTTTTACCTCCTTTCATATTTGTGCGTCATTTAAACGCTCTGAGTTTGAATCAAATGGACCCGTTTTTTTTTCTCGAAAACGTTTTCACCTTCTTCTCTTTTTTTTTCCGTTTTATTTTTTTTTTTCATTTTCTTCTTCTTTCTTTCTTTCACATACGAACACCGTGCCTACTCTTTATTCATTTTTCCTGATTATTTGATTTGAATTAAATTACTTAAAATGGGTTTTAATTATGCTCGCGATTGTTTCATTTATCGTGTTGTGGAGCGATATTTGTTTACTTTATAGTACGGATTTGTTAAATTTAAATGATAAAAATTAATGAAATATCCTTATATTAATGCGCTTACCGAGAATTTATTTCCGCTCTTAAAGAGTTATTATTAGTATTTTATTTAAATTGATCATCTACATTGATAACCATTGTCCGAATTTAACGAATATAATCCAAAAACAATCGGGATACAAAATCCGTTTATTTTCTTTCTTTCTTTATTTTTCCTATCGTAAAAGTATTTATAATTTCTGACTTATTTTCCATGTGAAACGTTTCTTCTTTTGTTTTTTTTTCATTTAGATTTAAATTACTATTACACAATTAATACGTAATACATAGTTTCATATTACGTTAATATATCGTATTAAAAATGGCATGGTTTTTTTCTTTGCGCCTTAGAAAAAAAAAAAAAATGCAAGAGAACTAAGAATGATAAATAAATTCAGTTAATATTTTTTTGTCTTTTCCAAATCACGTACTTTTTTCTTCTCAAATCATTCAAAAAATAAAATATGAATACGAGAGAAAGAGAGAGAGAGAGAGAGAGAGAGAGAGAGAGAGAGAGTGAGATAAAAAAAATAAAATAAACAAATTCAGTGGCTTTACGAAACGTGCCAAACGTAACGCGAAACGCATAAATTTGTGTAAACGAATATTTCGCTATTCGGCTCAAGCGTCCGAGGATAAATTGAATCAACGACGTAGAACGATGAATGGTATAATTAGCAATAAATCATAATTAATACCGCTAATAACGACTATTTATGATTTTACCAAACAAAGGCTCGTTCGTAGTTCAGTGCTGACGTCAATTGCGATAAAGGGCTCGACGTAGTGTAAGCTGACTCGAAATTTGATCGTTTATGGAGTTTTTCAAAGACATTTTTCATTCCCCAAATCAATGACGAGAACACACGAACGTAACGTTAACTTATATATGTGTGTATATATATGTGTGTGTGTGTGTGTGTGTGTGTGTATGGATTGTAAAAAAAATTAACTCGGTAGAATTATTGAAATTAAATTGTAACGTTTTGGTAAATTTTATAAAAAAAAAGATATCAATATGATATAAACAATTGTATAATAAGGAATGATATTTATTTATTTCATAACAATTATTTATTTACCCAATATAATTTATATAAACGATTAATACTCATCGTGATTATTTGTTAATATAAATTTATAGAATGATAATATTCAAGTTGAATTAACATTGAAAAGAATAATTCATTATACAATTAATCTGTGCTGTTTTGTTTTTACACACACACACACACACACACAAGTTATGCATTTAAATAGGTAAACTTGAATATCTCCGTGATTTATAATTATATAGAAAAAATTCTTAAAACGAAATTATGGCATTCGAAGGATCACATCTGACAAGGGAAAACATTTTTTTCAAATAGATCCTTCGTTACATTCTGAATGAAAAAAATGTATAAGAGTACAATGTTCGCAGTCGCAACATTTTTTTTTTCGTTTATCTTAATTACAATATAATAGAAAATTAAGAACGATAGAAGAAAAGAAATATTATAGGAAAAATGAAGAATATTTTAAGATGGACTATAGATATTCACGATCATAATTTTGTTTTTTTTTTTTCCAAATGAACATGCATTATTTCGTTAGATCCGCCCCCCCAGCCCACCAATACACTTATACGTTATATTATTACCCATATATTTTTTTATATATAACGAAAGAAAAATTTTATTGTATAGAAATATCAAAACAGAAAATTGTATAAATCAACAAAATCTAAAAATTTCTGAATTATTTATTATACTTCTTCGACGGCGAATATAATATATTCAATTGAAAATAGAAATTATTGGATATTAATGTGACTATATCGAAATAATTACATTGGGCATATTCCCCACCTTTGAAGATGTTCAAAATCGGTAGATAAGAGGAAAGATCGTTAACCTTTGTATGTTCCCTACGGAAGGGAACAGGAGACCACTACGGCTTGGAATTAACGACGAGAGAACTTTGGTAATTCTCTTGAGAAGCTTTTGGATTAGGCTTCGAGAAGGTGCTCCTAGGAAGGTAGATGGTGGTATCCTTGCTGCTTTGCAAAGAGGAAAGATCACTTTTGGGATTATCGACGAAACTTTTGCGAATAGATTCCCTTAATCATTTTTTTGAAAGAATTTTTTTCTGTCTTTTTTTTATTATTATTGTTTTTCCCCTCCTTTTTTTATTTCTTTTTTTTCGCGCTATCATCGCTCTTAGTTCCTCTTGTTTAATTAATTAATTTATATTTTATATATATATATATATATATACATTTTTATTATAATTTAAATTCCAATATACAATATTTTATCATTTTAATTAATTTAAAATTAATGATTCTTTTTCTTTTAATGATACCATATGATTAAACATTTCTTTGATGATATTATTTTTATTTTTATTTCTTCTCGTTAACTTTCGCAGTCGGTAATGTCGTAATCTACACTCAAATGCCGCCACTCATTTGATCACAACAGTTGCTACTTTCAATTTTGTTGATTAAATTACTTTTTTTTTTTACAATTTTCTACAATCTAAATACGTTGACACTTCTTCCATTTTTCTTTGCTTAAAGCGTAAAAAATATTAAAAACAAAATAGCCGTTTCTAAAAATGATTGTAAGCTAATTTAAATCAATATATACGTTATACAAATAATAATGTGTATAATATAATTACAGTATATATTGTAATGATGTATATACATAATTTACAAAATTCTTGATAATTACTATTTTAAAATAAGTTTACTTTCCTTGTTTTATGCAAATACGTTGAATCGAAGTACCCGTGCGCGCATATTATAAAAACGAAAAAGAAAGAAAAAAGAAAACGGAAAAGAATGCAATTTTTCGATAGAGGGAATATCGAAGGAAACAGAAAAGATATTTCATAAAAGGTATACCAGAGACAATGGTGGAAAACGTTTCACGAATTCCACGATTCTCTTTATCTTATTTTCTTCTCTCTCTCTCTCTCTCTCTCTCTCTCTCTCTCTCTATCTATCTCTCTATCTATCTCTTACGAGAAGTTCGATCTTGGTCGAGCGAAATGAAAGAAAAGCGTGTAAGATATATTCGTGCAATAAGATGCTAATTCGACGGGAGTTTTGGGATGAAGTATGATAGCGGTCATAGCTGTCCTCAAACACGAATTCGCTTTATATCACGACTTTTTAGTTTTTACAATAACTGCAGAGAAAGAGAGAGAGAGAGAGAGAGAGAGAGAGAGAGAGAGAGAGAAATATAGATACAAGAAAAAAAAATAAAAGAAATATTTCACATAAGGAAACTTACGTGAAATATGTGAACAGCTACGTTGTTAGAAAAAAAAAATATGAAGAAAAAAAAATAAAAAAATGAAAATATAAATAAATAAGAAAAAAAATGTATATATATATATATATATATATATATATATATATATATATATATATATATATATTGGAAAAAAGATAGAAGATAAAAGTAGAAGAAAGAAGATAATACTTTTATAACCGACGTAATAAAGCCCGACGTATTTTACTGCGACTTTATCCCTTCTTTTCGTAAAGCTCATCGTGAGAGTTGCCTTCCGTTGTTGCGCTTCAGTGCTCGTAAAAAAGAAACTGTTACGATCTGGGACAGGTCGATTCAGTAAAGTAAAGGATTTTTTTCATAGATCACTATGTTACTTTATTATAAATATGATTCTCTATCTGGGTGTATTTAGTTTTTTGTTTCTCTTTTCTCTTTTTTTTCGAAAAAAAAAGTAGAACAATTTAAATTGTTCAAAAGTTGAGTGGCGGTCGAGTCTCTTTAAATATTATGTCGTCAAGGATAAAATTAGTAGAAAGAAAGAATTGAGCATTATTAACTACAAATTTCATCCTTGATGACCTAACAAAAATAATTATAAAAAAAATAATAATAACGACAGGAGTAATAATAATAATAATAATAATAATAATAATAATAATAATAATAATAATAATGATAATAGTAATATTAATAATAATGCTGCTGATGATGATAATGATGATGATTATAAAAAGATGATAATAATAATAATAGGTATTAAAAAAAATAGGTATTGAGAGTTTGATAGTATCAGTGTCTAATATGTCATTGAATTAAACACGATGATTGTTTATTGAAAACTAATTTATAAATAATGTAATATTCGTGATGTAAGTAACAAGAAAATTATATTGAAATAATAAAAGAAGAAGAAAATTAATTTAGAGATAAATTTGCAAATATACTGATACTCGACGTGTGTATGCGCTCGCGTATGCGTGCGAGTGTATGAATACGTAAAAAAGAATTCAAATGAAATAAAAACAAAATTAACTTCTTTCTCTCTTTTCTTTTTTTTAACAAATAAAATTGAAGGCAAAAGTTAATATTCAATATATAAATAAATAAGAGAATTTAATTTAATTATGATAATAACGCATTATCGTAATATTTTTAGATGCATTATTAAAGCATTATCACCTTGTATAAGAATAGAGATCAAGAGAGAGAGAGAGAGAGAGAGAGAGAGAGAGAGAGAGAGAGAGAGAGAGATAAAGAGAGGGAGAAGAAAATGAAGGACGGAAGTCAGTGCAATTTATAACGATGAAAGTGGTCTCGTAGAAGGAATTTTGAAAATTTCTGGGTCATTCATTTTTTTTCTTTCTCATTCTCATTCTCGCTCTTTTTCTGTCCCCTCTCTCTCCCCCTCTCTCTCTCTCTCTCTCTCTCTTTCTCTTTTTTCGTTCTTTCGCGTGAAAAAGCGAGCGAGGACTGAAATGAAGCACTTTACGAACGAGACCGAGCCTTTTAGGACTCGCAAAGTAGCGCGTCAAAGTATACCAGAACCGAGTACAATTTTTTTTTATTCCTTTTTTTTCCTTCTTTTCGAAAAGAAAGATTTTTTTGCGAATTTGATTTCACTAACCACCATTACAAATACATACGTCATCGTCGTCGTCGTCGTCGTCGTCATAAGCGATTCGAAGTTTCTATTAAAACAAATAAAAACAAAAAGAAACGTCTTTTGTTTTCTTTTACTTCAAAAAAGAGACGAATTTGGTAAAGGTCATGTGTTCTGCGATTCACGTGAAGGTAGCCATGGTTAAATCGATTCGGATTTTGAGGTTAGGTTCGCTCACCTGTTCTCGGTTAACCGCAAGAGCGTTAGCTTAGAGCGATGGAGAAACCGATTCCTCTCGTCGTTTCTCGGTCATTAACGAAACGTTATCACCGAGTTGTAATCAAGTTGGTCATAGTTAAAATCTTACGAATTGCTGATTTTCATTTTGTTTTGTTTCTAACCTTCGAAAGTGGTTGGAGTGTAAATTTAATTTTAATTCTTCTTTTCGTTTTTTCCTTCGAATACAAAAAGATCAAAGCATTTCGTGGAATTCGTTTTTTCGACGATAAAAAACACCAATTAAAAACCTAAAATAAGATTTTTTCAATTTTTCTTTTTTTTTTTATATCGAGTTTTAATACATTAATATCAAGTATCTGTGAAAAAATAAAAAGAATATATAAAGTTTTTAAATAATATTTTTAATCTGTGAATCGCGATTTTTTCGAATGCTTCTATGAATTGATGTTATTAAATACACAAATCGTATACGTGTTTCAATTAGACGTAATATAAATTAAAAAATTGATAATATTTTAATGATCATTAACAAATTCGTTTAAAAATCATTAGAAACTAATCTTTTTCCTTCAATCATTTAAACGAATAGAAATTTATTTTTCTATTTATATTGAGCCCGTTTGTTAGTCCTATTTAAAAATCCATGTACGGTAAAGAAAGGAAAATATTTACCGGCATGGCAAATATTGATCCGTTCCATTATTCGTAAACGTCTCTCGTGAGTTTCGGCCGATTTCTCGTTCGTCGAAATGTTGTTTACACAAGTTCAACCCCATTAAATTGGCCGGTTGCAAGCACGCATACATCTATACATTCAACATCGTAATAAAAGTTTCTATACACACGTACTTATATACGTCGAAGAACCTTTCCGAGAATGTTGTTTCACAAATCGGATTATTGAATTAAATTTGTTCGTATTCAATATAGAAAAAAAATAATAATAATACTAATAATAATAATAATACTAATAATAATAATAATAATAATAATAACAATAATAATAATAATAATAATGTTTTATCAAAGCAAGCTTATTGCATATTTTTTTATTAAATACTTTTACAATAAAAAATAAAAATTCTTTAACATGCAAAATAAAAAATATACAAGCGTTGTGTAAACAAATGAATCAATGATTAGAAAAATGTCCTAACTCATTTGAATTATTAAAAAGACATATTTTGTCGAATAGACTGTATTTAAAATTTTTGAATTACACCAAACAATTATTTTTCAACGACAAATTATAAATTATAAATATACTTACATTTTTTATTTGTCGTTAAAGAAAAATAATTTATAAACAAGTCAAATCCAAATATCGCTAAAAACGAAAAATATGAGACTTATATTACTTTCTTAATCATTAGTTTGTAAGTATATATATATAGTTTTTTTCTTTCAATAATTCACTTTTTTCCATATTTATGTAATTTTCAAGTCCAAAAAGAATGGCACACAATATTCTTCAATTCAAGTGATCAAAAATTAATAAAAGATTTATCGGTGAAATATTATATTAAAATTTCTTCTTCAATTTCACATTACAACATGAAAAATAATTTTCTCTCTAAAAAACAGTAAAACGAAAAATTTATGTGAAATATTTGTTAACGTTTATAACAATGTTAACAAATATAATTATTTTAATTGATCACATTTTTTGTGTACATATATGTACTTACGAAATAGTCACAAATAGACAGAGAGAGAGAGAGAGAGAGAGAGAGAGAAAGAGAGAGAGAGAGAGAGAGAGAGAGAGAGAGAGAGAGAGAGAGAGAGAGAGAATATGTATTGAGAAAATGGAAAAGAAATAAATAAGAAAAGAAGAGGTTAAGAAGGTTAAGAAAAACGGAAAGGGAAACGTGAAAATTGGAACGAGCTCGGATTATCACGAGTTCAACGGTACTCTTCTTCTTGCGGCTTTCAGCAAATCCTTGGTACGAGTCCAAGCCAGAGAAGCAGCTCGATTTATGAGCATGCATCCGATTATTACCCACGAATTCTACGTAAGAAGGACGATGATCGATACAACACCAAATCCTTAATACTTATTATAAAATCCTTAATATATGTTATATATTATTCAGACGTAAATGTTAAAATCTATATTGCAATTTTTAATTTTGATTAATTAAAAAAAATTACTCTGTGTTGTTAGAAAGAAAGTAAAAAATTTTTCTTGAAACAAGTTAATATATATATATATATATTGTGTTTAATAATATAATATATTATATAATATCTATATGTATTAGAGTATCACGATAATTGTGAAAAAATTGTGCTAATAATAATGATTATAATAGCGACGATGATGATGATAGTATCGTTATTAAAATACAGAAAATAAACTTAAACTCGACAACGATGACAAAAATAGAAAGAAAAGAAAGATAGAAAAAAGATAAGAAAAAAGAAAAAGAAAGAATAAAAAAAAGAATTTGTCCAACTTCAGCAAAATTTTTTTCTCTTCAAATCTCAATCAAATTTTGTACGCGTACAATTGCCAAAAACAAAACAAACAATATACACTCTCTCGAAAAAGAGTGAGAGAGAGAGAGAGAGAGAGAGAGAGAGAGAGAGAGAGAGAGAGAGAGAGAAAGACAGACAGTGTCGAAATTAAATTAAAATCGAATGGCCGACAAATAAATGAGTCAACAAATCGATGCATACGAAACGCAATTACGAATATAAAACGCGACAAAAATTTTTTTTGAACCCATAAATTCGTAGCTTTTTCATTGTTCCCGAAGACACCCCTAGATAACATTGATTAAATTCGAATATTCATTAGTCTCTGCTGACTGAAATAATTTTTTATATCGTATCAAAAACAACAAATTATATGAATTATTTCATCCTCGGTAAATTTATTTTCTTCTTTCTTTGTTCTTCTTTTTTTTTCTTAAGAAGGCGATAAGAAAATAATATAAAATTTACGTTAGTAAACATAAAATGAAATAAACAAAATTTATTGAAATTATTATGTTAATATTTTGATTTGTGTTTTATTAAATATACGCATTGCTTCCTTTTAACTTAGAAACTAAAAAAATAAACGATTAAAATTACTTCTTATTATTATATTATTATCTTAATATTCTACGTGCGATCCGTTATACACGTGTGAAAATAATGAAGAATAATTTTTACACCGTCCTGCATAAATATCTATATTCATAATTATTTAAGTCGTCTTATATTTTTTCTGTTCCTTTATTATCTTACACAAACTATTTTTATACATTCTTTTATATAAATTTTCATATAGATACGTACGTGGATACGTAAATTATTCGGTATCGGAATATGTCATTTTTTTTTTTTTAGATATCATTAAAAACGTTCAACAGTATACGAATGTAAAAAAAAACATACAAAAAATAAAATGTGAATAACATCATTCGTTTAAAAAAAAAAAAAAACGTCACAAACAATGTTCCGTTAAAAGATTTGGAAATATTCTTGCATAACTTGACATATCGTTGACATATTCTTTTTAAACTTCGACTAATGCAATTCGTTTGTAAAACTTTAAAAGTCGGATGTATATGTTATACGTAAGTACTTACATATAGACGGTATATGTAGTTACCTACGTATTAAATGGAAGCGAGAAGACTCTTTTAAATTCCCAAAGCGAGATCTCGTAATCTCGTTTCCTTTTCACGCTGGTTAACGAACACGTACGTGGTTGGAAAGACGAGAAACGAGGATTTTATTTATAATTTTCGAAAAAAAAGGCATAAAACACTGGCGAATAAAATCCTTCGCGTTTTCTCGAGATATTAAACTTATTTTTTCCTTTTTTTTTACTTACACACACACACAGAAAGAGAGAGAGAGAAAGAGAGAGAGAGATACAAAGTCTAATGATAATTCTTGTGACGAAGTTCGAATATTAAAGAAGAGATTATTTCCGAGAACGACTGTCAGAGATATCGAATATTTTTGAAATAAAATAAATAAGAATGGATTATATTATTTTTAAATATCGAAAATTTTTACGAAAGTGACAATAATAATTGTATTTTCAAGTACGACGAAGTGACATATTAGATTTAATATTCTCTATTGCGGAAGAATTTTGCAAATAGAAATGAAAATACATTTTGGAGGAATGACGTAGCAAAATAACGACAATTAGTTCTAATTTAAGAAACATCAGTCAATAAATAACAAATAACAAAGACTTCGTTTTTTTTTTTTTTAATTGTCGCACATTCATGTTCCGCATAATTCTTTAATTGCGTGATTTTAAAATTGATTTGAAGTAACGACTGGTGATTGAAAACAAATAAATAAATAAATAAAATAATAAGAAAAAAATAAAAAATAAATTTCAGATAATTGAAAGCAACGAAACGTATACAATTCGAGATGAGAGAGAGAGAGAGAGAGAGAGAGAGAGAGAGAGAGAGAGAGAAAGAGAGAGAGAGAGAAATGTGAGCGATCATTAAGATTCGAAATAAACTGCATCCTGTCGTCTGAAGTCTGTCAGTAGCATTATTCGGTAATATGGCGGACTCATGGTGTTTGCTTCAAAGTCGATAAACCAACAGGACAATCGGGAAATCGTCGCAAACTTTGCCCGTTAAGCACAGTCGACGTCGTCGACGTCGTTTCGCCACTCGTTAGTCTCCGATGTATACCAGGACATCCGGTCTATTTAGTGGTAGTACGTACACAGATTCTCTACACGCTTAAGCAGTCTCTTCTCTATCTATCTCTGTATATATGCGTGTATGTGCATGTGGATGCATGTGTGTTTACCGGATACCCGCTAAGTTCTCCCACATACGGAAAGAACAGGAAGGATGTATACAAGACTTGGTTTAAACCCTTCTACCTATGACGACATCGATCCCTTTCTAAAATACTTTAGACGATTAAACAAATTTCAAACTCGTGAAATCGCGACGGTAATTGTTATTAGGAAAATTTTTAAAAATTTAAAGAAAATGATTCTTTTCTCTTTTAATTTACGTTTCTTGTTTTTGTAATATCGATAGGAATTTTTTTTTATAAAAAAAGGAGAGAAAAGTATATATATGTATATATAAGTATTAAGAGTTTCTAAAATTTTCTATAATAAATTATTTGAGCGATCATGTTATATTTGGAATATTTTAAACGTAACATCGAAGTTATTTTAATTTTTTTCATACACAGTAATATATTAAGAAGTTTTTTCTTTTTTTTTTTTTTATTTTGATACAAGATATTGTTTAAATGAGAACGTAATATCGTTTAAATAAAATGTAATATGTTTGATTTTTTTCCAAATATTTTATATAAGTATAATATATTCAATCCGTCTATATCGTGAAGAATGCATAATTAATGTTTCTTAAGCGTAATTATTTTACAATGTATCTTTATTATTAAATACAAATAGATATGGACTGTAAAAGAAAATAGACGAGGATTATAAAATCAGTTTGAAAAAGTGTTCTTAATAAGGATAAGGATAAGATTAAATATACTGTTTAAATAAGATGTAACATGTTCCTTCGTTATATTTTAATTTTGTATCGAAGTACATAATTAATTTGCCTTGAGCATAAATATTTCACGATTTGATTTAACTTTTTCCTTTTTTCTTTTTTTTTAGAAACGAATAGACAACGATAAAAGAAAGAAGACAAAAGAAGAAAAAAAGGATAAAGAGAGAGAAAGACGATTTATGATAGTTACTTTGAAATGGCTATAAAAAAGGGATTGTAAAATCTGATTGCAAAAGTGTCCTTAATAGGGATAAGACTTTTCTCGAATAAGGCGTTTATCGTACTTTACTTGGAACGAGAAAAAGGTGAAAAGGTGGATCGTGACGATCCGATCGCGCGAGCTTGGGGCACGAATCCTCCATAACGACCTCGATGCTATTATCCTCGCAAATGAGGTCAACGGAGCGTGCTCTCCCTATTTTTGTGCACGCGAGATATCGACCGATCGACCGTATGGACATTGCTGTGTAACTCGTTACATCGATATATGTGTATATGTGTGTGTGTGTGCTTTACAAGATATCTCGAAAGAAAAAATTTCTTTTCAAATCTAATCGTATCGTTCACGGTGACAAAAAAGAAACGAGAAAAGAAATCCTTATTAAAATTGAATATGAGGAAAATAACATTGGTAACGCGTCCATGTAATTTACATATAAATATTTACATTATATAGTATTATTCTTTTTTTCTTTTTTTTAATTGTCCCGTTTATAATTTATAATATTTATGTTACATTTTTGAAAAGAGAGAGAGAGAGAGAGAGAGAGAGAGAGAGAGAGAGAAAAGAGTAAAACGTTAAAGAATATGATGCGCGAAAGTTCGAATAAAATAATACAGTTGTCTTTTCAAATATCATCTAATATGAGTGAAATTTAAAAAATAAATTAACTTGGAAGTCAGATATTGTATATTTACAATATTTACATTCATATTTTAATGTGAAAATTGTCAAAAAGAAAAGTAACGAATAAAAGAAATATTACATAGTTTGAATGCAAAAGTTCAGTTATTTTTTTTTTTTTTTTTAATCGATACACCAACAATAAGACGAATGTTTTTTTTTTCAAATTAAATTACATTACAAGTAATTTCCGTTACAGATCGCATGACATCATATTCTTATTTTTTATAATATTAATACTCATTTATTGTTTATAACAATGTATCATGTATTTTTTTCATTAATCATACATACTCACATTAGTAATAAATAAAAAAAAACGCACAGAATTCTAAAAATAAAATGCAACACGTCGAAACAAGCACGACATAATCAAAAATAAAAATCAATTTGTTGATGATAATAATAAAAATTCAGTTCCAATTAATATTCCCTTCGAAATAAACCCGCTCTCTTTTACTTTTTAATATCGATCATAAAAAAATAAATAAAAAATAAAAAGAAAAAACAGAACGAAAGATGAACTTACACTATCTTTTTATTCCCACCGTAGTAAAAGTTTAAGTCCTAAAAAAAGAAAAGAAAAAAAAAAGAAGTAAAAAAAAAATAGAAAAATCCATCCTATCCATAAGCACGTGTTCACGTACGCGCATACACATACACACGCGCGAGTGCGCGCGAACTAACACACATACATTCATTCCACCACACGTTATCCCATTGAAATGTCCCACCCTGTATATACGCAGAGCACGTCGCTTTTAATTAACGAAACTTTCTTTCGAGGCTCACTCGCATTCTCTCGTTCTAGTTCGAACACGTAAACTCAGCGAGAGAGTGAAAAGAAGCGAAAAGGAAAGAGGGCTTCGAAAAAAAGAAAGAAAAAAAGCAGCAAAAAGAGAAACAAAAAAAGGAAAAACAAAAAGCTCCAATACACACATGCGTGTCGAAGGTCGATGGTAGAAAAACGTACACACACATACATGATTTTATGTGTATATACATATATATATAAATATATATATATATATATATATATATATATATATATATATATATAATATATATAATATATATAATATATATAATATATATAATATATATATATATGTATATATATGTATATATGTATGTATGTATGTATGTATGTATGTATGTATGTATATATACCGATGAACTCTTATTTCTTGAGTGAAGTGAGTTGCATTCAGCAATCGATATTACTGTGCATAGCGTCATCATATCAAGGGGGTAGTTCATAGAAAATATGGCCAGACGACATACTGATGGCTACGACGCATTTACCGCTACATAATGCATCCATTCCTCCCACCTACCATTTCCTTCTATACCACTAGGTCCACCAACACCACCACCTCTAACCCACAACCCAATGTGTGGTCTCATGCTCGATTCACTACTTCGTTTCTATGTACTGATGACTTCCCTCCAGCGAACCGTTAGTAATACCCTTTCGAACCTGTACAAAGACGAATGCAATGCGCGGATAGATATGTGTGTGTATGTGTGTGTATATGTGTGTGAGTATCAAAAGCATACACATACACGCTCATATATATGGTAGGTATAGGCAGGTATATAAATAAATACAGGGTGATTCACCCATACTCGAACACTAACAATATCTCCGTTTGTTTCACGACAAAATTTTTCAGAGAGAGAGAGATAAAAAAGGAAGGGGAAAAAAGAATGAAAAAGGCATTGTTTACTTCCATACGAAACGAACTAATTTTCATAGGACCTCATTGATTACAATGAGAATTTCTTTGATCGGTTTTTCTTGTGTTTCTTTTTTTTTCTTTAAGATTTCGAGGTCACTTATGTACTTTCTTTTACTTTTAAATTAATCGATATATCGTCTAATTACGTTTATTTATTACATAATGACACGTTATTTATAGAATAAAAAAATAAGGAATTTAATACAACACAAATGTCTGATCCTTGGACGATCTCGAGCAAAAAGAATAAAATATTCGGTATAAAGAAATATTCCAAATATTTCATTAATTTGTACGAAATATATTTCTTCTTTTTTTTTTCCATATTACGTTCACAATCGATTATGCATTAACATCGATATCAGAATATTATTCGTTGTAGATAATCGAATTAGATATCATTTAAAATATCTTTACCTTTTTCAAATATCTATCGTCAAAACACAAAGATGGATTATTTTAAATCGTTCGAACGAAATGAAACACCCTATATGTAGGAGGGTAGGTGAATCGATGGAACAAGGGAGTGGGATTGTGGGTGGGAGGGTGGGAGGAGGAGGAGGAGGAGGAGGCTGAGTATGTTCTACGTAGGGAAAAGGTCGAATCGGTACACCGAATTTATGTTTTTAATTTTCGTTTTCACGGATATAGTGTATATATGTATGTATGTATTATATGTATACGACAGATATGTATGTATGTATGTATGGTATGTATGTATGTACCTATATACGTACGTTACGTACGTATGTACGTATATATGCGTGTGCCAATTTGGTGCCAGCCGATCGCTCGAAATCGCCTGTCACATCCCGCTGAGTAACGCCGTGCCTGGAAAAATTTTCCGTGTTTTCGACTGTCTGATAGATTACGATCGATCGTACCAACGTGTCCCAAGCTTTTTCTTTTCCCTCGAAATCGTCTTCGAGAAAATGAACGGGACGCAACTGAACCCAGACGCAACTCAACTCAACTCAACTACGAGCCATTATAAGCTACTCCTTTCTCGCTCGATTGATCTCTCCCCTCCGTCTTCTTCTTCTTTTTTCGTTTCTTTCTTTTTCGCGTTCCTTTTTTCGAACACGTTTCGAAAAAAAAAACGAAAAGAGAAGAAATGTCCCACTCTCGAATTTAATGAAAATGTTATTACGATGGATCTAAAATCACGGATTTATATGTTCAATAACAATCTCGTAAATTCACTTCCCTCGAATATTTCCCAATCCTCCATGGAAATATCATTTTCGTCAGATCGTTTTCATCGTTCATATCACGATCGTATTATTATTATTAATTTTGCCGACAAACAGGTGCACTTTGGAATTTCGATTCTCGCGCCTTAGAACGAACGATCGTCGATTAAACCGATAGATAGTGAATTCCTCGTGGTTTACCGAAAACCCTTCTGGCTATCGTTTCAACGTTTAATAGGGAACCTGGAGAATGTAGACATTGAAAAGACGATGTTAGGTATATCAAAGGTGGCAAACTTCTTCTAAGCCGGAGGCCACACGATCTTCACACCATCGATCAATCCTTTTTCCTTACCCCTCAACCTCCCCATTCATCCACACACACACACACACACACACACGTTTGCCCATTACTTAGTAAGTTCGATAGTCATTATCGGTTCATGTTTAAAAACAAAAAATTCGTGGCATCTCAAAACCCTAAGTTGGTCACGTTTGTAACAGCTGTGTCATTATCCATATAGATGAGAAATAGCCAATATCTGATATCTCTCAATCTATCTCACCCATTTGACATGGTATATCTTTCGACGAGAGTTTCGATAGGGAGTTCGACGATATTTATTTTCTTTTTCTTCTTCTTTTTCTTCTTCTCTTTTCTTTTCTCTTTCTTTTTTATCTCGCGCAGTCCGACTGATATCGGACTTATATCACTATAATTTTTATGAACTTATCAATTGATATTTTTTTTTCAATCGCATATTGTATGCCTGTTCATTTATATCTGTTAATATCTTTTACGTTGATAGATATTGAGCTGTGACAGATGCGGACTTGTTATATACGCTCCTGTTAAAAGGTTGTCCAATATTATCTCGTTATTTAGTAACTGTATATAGTTACTAGTTATATATATATATACATGTTGATTTATATCTAATACTATCACCTAATAAATATCGATTTGTATGTAAATACAAACTGTATGTAGTTATTTGTTATTGTTCTCCGATTATCTCTATTATTTGAATGATGTTCGAGTGATGTTCCTACGATGATTAAATATATAACTAAATTTGAATCTGTCAATGTCCTTGTCTCAGTGAATAATCTATCTATTAATAGAATCGAAGTCTGACCTAAATGTAGACTTATACCATTATCTATTAATACTACTAATTTTTATTTCAAGTTATTCAAAATGGTTATCCTATTTGTCTTTGGTTAACCGCGAAACATTCCACTCCTCTATATTTTATTCGTTTAAAGATTTTATTCGTAATTATCCTCTTTTTTTCGAGGAATAATCGACATTTTTTTATTCGATTTGCAAACATAGCGTTTTATCGAACATAGACAGCCGACCTATATCGAGCTATACTACTGGAATAACTTCATCTATCAATATTCGTTATCTCGTCGGTTATGTAATTTAAATCAATCTTCGTTTTTGACGACAAAAATAGGAAAAGCGAAAAAAGAAATCGAATTTTTATATATTTTTTTTTTAACAATTAACATTGCCCTTTTGTAAACTCGATTTTTATCGATGATATTCTCTGACAGCTGATTAATATCGAATTGTACTACTTTCTGCACAATCGTTAGATTTGAAAAGGCTTTGAATGTAATGCATGTATGTGTGTATGATTTAATCCATAAATTTTTAAATAGAATAGTTTAATTTTGGTAAAAAGTTTTTATCGAGTTTAAATCTGATATCCTCGTAGACACTCGTAGTAAAGGTTATAAAAAAAAAAATTATTGCAAATTTGTATCCTTCACTTTATTTCTTCGTTATCGAACGATCTCAAACTTTTATCTATTCTTCTTTATTTCATTTTAAAGAACTCATTTGAGTTTCTTCGTTAAAATTTTTCCTCTCTTCTTTTTTTTTGGTTCTTTCTTTCTATAGGTAAAGTCTGGCTAATATCGATTTGTATTACTGCAGATAAACTTATCCTATATCAGAATCTCATCGATTATTAACGAATACGCATTGAACTCTCATACCCTTCATTATTCTCTTTTAATGAATGGTCGAGTTTTTATTTTCGATGATTACCCCTTGAACTTTATTGAGTCGAAGTCTGGTCGATATTCGACTTGTACTATCTGCCAGTAAATTATCCGAAATCGTTATCTACCGTTGTCTCTATTAATCCAGTAAATTACTATTCTCAGAAAACAATTGAACACATTTTGTGTTTAATAATTAATCATTAAATTAGTTAGAGTCTATAATTGGATAAATAAAATATCATGTCCGATTTATATCGAATTATATCACTCACATTATTGTCTCTTAATAAGATACAAACGATTTTAATGTAAGAATAAATTAATAATTACAATCGTTGATCTTTTCGATCGATGAACACTAATCATGTGAGTGTGTGTGTTTCATTTTTTATTTTTAATCATCACACTAATGCATTTTATCGAATAATATTCAACAACAAATATTCTATCAATATCGTGACTGATCAATATTGACTTGTACTACTGTCATAAAGTAATCTGGTCTTTTCGAATAACAATATTTGATCGGTTTCAATCGATAACTATTAATCTCTTTTTTGTTTACTTTTTTTTTAACGAAGTCAAATTTTTTAATAATTATTTATATTAAAAAATACGAGAATATTGTGTGCTGTGTCTCTTCAATATCGATTTATACTACTTATCCATTGCAACCAAACTAAGATATGTTGATCGTATAAAAAAATTCTTTACACCCGAAAATCTATCTATCTATCTGATGTTTGAATTTATTTAAAGAAAAAAAAAAAACAAAGAATTTTAACTATCATAACGACTATTCAACGCGAGGATGATCTTTCTAACCATGTTCTTATTTTCTAATAGATTAAAAATATATCCTATGCAGGTTTCAACGTCAGACCAGTTAAATGGATCGACGACGTTTCGGATAATAGATCGATCGATCGAAAAATCACGATCGTTATTACAGGAATAGGTAAGAACCCTTCGTGGTGGAAAAAAAAAAGAAAGAAGAAAGAAAAAGAAGAAGAAAAAAAGAAAAGAAAAATAAAGTCTAACGTATTCGAAGGCAACACATTTTAGCACTTAGAAATTTGAGTAGGCATTGATTGATAGACACGTGACGTATCATCGGTATTGGTCGTTCAATCTTGAAATTAATCGATAAATGAACAAGCCTTTCATTGGGGGGCTAGAGTTTGATAGAGCATTAACGTCTAGGGAATTACGGTCAGCAAGACTCCTCCTGAGCTTTGGCCCAGAGCCTAACGAGGTATTATCCTCCTTCCGAGGTGAAGGTTAATGGTCAGCGGATTTTCAAGAGGGTAGGCCATACTTGGTTACGTACCGGTTAATGTACCGTGAGATCGTTCTCTAGTGATACTTAATTCTTTTAATGTTTAGAAAAATTTTTTTTCTTTTCTTTCTGTTTTTTCTTTCTTTCTTTTCTTTTGGATTTTTTATATTTTCGTATTGTTTTGTTTATAAATTTAATTTAAATCACACGCACATCGGTCGTTGAATTTAAAAGAAGTATTTTGGAACTTGTTAAAAATCGATATCCTAAAACAGTTCATTAAGATATTATTTAAGGTCCCCTTAATATTTTTGTAAAGTAATGTAACTTTGATGTCACACAATCATACATATACATATACATATATATATTTTTTTTTCATTCTTTCGTTAATTAGTTTATATCGTACAAGTTAATTTTTGCAAAGTATAACTTGTACTTAAAAAATATAGTATAATAATATTAATAAATAAATTATACTATCATTTTTAGATTATATAATTTTTTATTTTAGAAACGACAACACATTATATATATATATATATATATATATATATATATATATATATATATATATATATAGAGAGAGAGAGAGAGAGAGAGAGAGAGCGTTAATAATTTGTAATAAAAAAAAAATTGTAATGAAGATATATCTATATATTACTATTGTTATAATAATTATTACTATTTCTATATTATATACGTTAGTAAATAAATAAACATTGTTTACAATTTTGTACTACAGTAACATTTATTTTTTTTTCACGACAAAAACAAATTACTTATAGATCATCCACCTTTTTAAACGATCAATAAATATACTACTATAATTCCGTGGGACTAGTTTATTTATTGTTTTTATACATATAAAAAAGAAATGATAACAATCTCACTCTCTATTTTGAAATAATCAATAACATAAACACACACAGATGTATTATCAAGATTTTTGAATAAAGCTTTATAATTAAATAAAACCAATTTATTTGTTTATTAATATAATATACAAAATAAGAATAAAATGAAAAAGAAATAATTAAAAATCTCGTTCTCTATTTTGAATTAATCGATTAAACAAACAAACATACATACGTATGCATTATTAACATTTCTTTGTAAAGCTTTATAATCAAAGATAACCAATTTATTTATTTATTAATATAATAAATGAGACGACAAGTGCTCGTTCTTTTCTTTCTTCAAAAAAAAAAAAAAAAAAAAAAAGAAAAGGATCATAATCCGGTATTATCGAAGACTCTTTATGAAGTATACCGAAAAGACTTGGAATATATTAAATAATTTCAAAAGTAGGAAGGAAAGAACTCCCACATGTTCTGTCGTTCGACACTGGTTTTGCATTTTTCAGGATGGCGTACGAAGCTAACGGGTCTATATACCGACGGAAAAGGAAAATTTATTACGCGTTCACCGCACGTGTTCGTCGACCAGCAGCGACAAACACCTCGTATTTTATCCGCGAGCTAGACGACTCGCTTCTGCAATTTTTATTAATCTCTCGTCGCTTTGTTCCTTTTATTTACTTAAGCTTGACACACGCACACACTCATATACATATACATAAACAGATAATGTGTGTGCGTGTGTGTGTGAGAGAGAAAGAGAGAGAGAAAGAGAGAGAGAGAGAGAGAGAGAGAGAGAGAGAGAGAGAGACAAGCCACGTTTTGTTAAAAAAAAAACATTATAAAACGTCTTTCCCAATATATATATATATATATATATATATATATATATATATATATATATATATATATGCATATGTATGCGAAATGTTTATTTTCTATGACACACTTAGTTTATGTTCCCTTAGTTGCTTACATTCAAGACCTAACGATAGTCCATCGAAAGAAAATGATAAGAGGATTTGAAAGATGGACAAGATAAAGGAAATAGGAAAACATTTGTTAACTCTAAGGCGATAGCGATCAAAAATCTGTTCAGATTTGTATCGCCTTTAAAAATTTTTTTCTTTCAAAGGAAACTTCGTTAATTGCTATGAAAATAACATATAAGTAGAAACGAATGAAAAGATTAATCGTGATTTGTTAAAGCAACGAGATATGGTATATTCGAAGATACTTTTATTTTCTGATTATTATTGGTCGTCGTCGGAACGTAAGGCTACGTAATTTTCGTTGAAAATAAATCCCACGTTTATTCGATTCGAATAAATTTCCGTCGAACGATTTCACTTATTTATTCCGCTTTTTAAATTACACTCTTACATCGACGATTAAATGCCATTGAACGAAGATAAAAAAAAAAAAAACAAAAAGAAAAGAAAAAGTCTCTTAAGAATCAAAAGGATACACTCTATCACTTTCCTTTGCTTTTGATGATTTAAAAAAAAAAAAAAAAGAAGAAAAAAGAGAGACAAAAAGGGAAGAAAAAAGGACGACGGCATCGCGCGAAATGAAAATTTCTTTTGAAAACTTTTTTCAATGTTGGACCTTGATTCGTCGTGGACATGAAGATTCATTATGGCATAGATACACTCTCTCTCTCTCTCTCTCTCTCTCTCGCTTTCTTTCTCTGTCTATTTGTGTTTGATGGCGATGATACAGAAAGAGAGAGGGAGAGAGAGAGAGAGAGAGAGAGAGAGAGAGAGAGAGAGTAAACTTTGACTTTTAGCAGGAACGACGGGAAAGAGTTCAATAACGCTGGGACACACCGTAGTAGCATTCACGGATCGTTGCTATTACGGCAGCGTGTTGCGGCTTCTGGCTTAGTGTCTGACAACGTCCTGGCTTCTCTACTTAACGAAGATTAACTGCGGCCCATGTACACACCATTTGACGTTACCCGATTCAACGTCGTCGTCGTCCTTCCCGCCTCACTTATGCCTTCTCTTCAAATTTTTTATTTATTTATTTATTCGTTTGTAATTATTATTTCATTATTCTTTTTTTCATCGACAAGTATACTACCTTTTCTTTTTTTTTTCTTTCTTCGATATTCCTCAATCGATTTAACACCATTACTTTTTGAAAGATTTGAAAACGATCGATATCGCATACCATTATCCGACGCACTTATCTATATATATATGTATTGTTTTATACATCTTTTCTTTCATTATTTCTTTGTAATAAAATCTTTTCGATGAACGAATTTATCATTCGTTTTCTAAAGAAAAGAAAGAAGAAAAATAATAATAATAATAATAATAATAATAATAATAATAATAATAATAATAATAATAATAATAATAATAATAATAATGACTAAAATAATAATAATAAAATTCAAGTTAATTCAATTCATAATTACTTTTACGTCTTGAGAAATGTAAAATGGATCGATCGGATAATATTCGATATAGATTCCTTTTAACCGCAATACGTTTTTAAATTGTTTCTTTCCTTTTTATTTCTTTAAACATTTCGTCGAATGAATTCCATACTCTAGAAAAGAGAGATAGAAGAGAAAGAAAAAAAAGAAAAACATCAATTCAATTTAATAGAATATTATTAGAAAAGGAATACATCCGAACGCCAGTTATAACTTTTCATAAGAAATATATCGATATATTGAATATAATCGTTCATATCCTCTAAAGATTTATTGTTACAATTTTATCGACAAAACCGTTAAGCGATCACTTCGAATATCGAAGAAATAAAAATCCGATTTTCTAACAGTTCCCCCGCGGACATTGTCGCATCGAGCATATATGACACTTTTGTTGCCATTGACATTGGCTATGAAATAATAGCCGACGATATTCGATTCGAAAATTGTTATTCTTTCGTCTACTCTCGTTTTTTCCTCCGTTTCTTTTATTCTTTTTTTTTTCTTTTCCCCATGTTATTTATCATTTCTCCTTTTCGTACGTTCAGGAGGGGGCGGCGTGGGGAGGGAAAAGTGAAAAAAGAAATGAAAAACAAAACGAGACGGAAAAGAAAGAAAGAAAAAAAAGAAAAACAAAGCAAATCGAAAAACCACGAAGCAAAGAAAAAAATCCAACGAAGAAACAAAAAGACAAAAAAAAAACTCCATCGATGGGACGCGCGAAAAAGGCGGGACACCAACTCAACTCGCGCGCGTTGTTATTGCGAACGTACAAAACCAACAACAAGCAAGTACAGCCAACTAACCAAGCAGTCAGATAGGCAACTAGGCAGACAGATAGGCAGGCAGTTAGGCAGTTAGGCGGGCAGAGGCAGTCCAGGAATTGTACGAAACAAATAAAAGACAACGCTGAGTTCGCATTCAAAAAGTCCATTGCGTATGCATCGAACGGCAACTTCCGTGTTACAGTTCGATGTAACACCCTGTAACTTTTCTCTAGTGCTGGTATCCTTTTACATAGTAGCTACCCCATACCTAAACCCATACCCAAACCCCGTACCTACCCATCGCCTATCCCTAGCAACCCTTATTCTCTATTCCACGCCATTCATCTGTGGTGCACGCCAATAATTCACTTCCCACCCATTTCCCTTACGATATAACGTTACTTTCGAACGTAGATATATAT
>OU427007.1:1464518-1469518 GCA_911387935.1 Dolichovespula saxonica
GAGAGAGAGAGAGAGAGAGAGAGAGAGAGAGAGAGAGAGGGAGAGAGACGGAAAGACATAGATGTATTATATCTATACATATGTATATTTCTATCTATACATACATACATACATACACACACACACACACACACACACAAAGTAAAAAGTTGTTGAAAACTATGAGGATGAGGAGAGTGGAAAAGCTCTTGGTAAATGGAAGCAGGGCAAAACGACAAAGGAGATGTTAGGTACTCGAATGAAATCGGCCTGACCTCTTCTTCTATGGCCTCTCGAAGCACCTCTCTCTCTCTCTCTCTCTCTCTCTCTCTCTCTCTCTCTCTCTCTCTTTCTCTTTCTTTTCCAACGTATCAGCCGAATTTCGATAAACGCATCGAAACTTTTCCATGATCGGCTTTCCGATCTGAGACACCGATGGAATAAGGAGTAAGGAGGGGGAGAGAGTGTAAGGGGGTAGGTGGGCGGTGGTAGGAGGAGAAGGGTTCGGCCGGATTATTGGTGACAAAACTTTTCGCTCCGTCGACTCGGTCGAATGATTAATGACTTATATCTAAGAAACCCCGTTGTAATTTATAAGTTGTTTAATTCATTGTACAGCATCGATTTTTCATATTCTTCTTTTTTTTTATTTTCCTTTGTCCTTTTCTTTTAATTTTCTTTTTTTTCTCTCTTTTCTTTAGCTTTCTTATTCTCAATTTCGACACAACAACTGTGTTTTCAAACTTACTGATAGATTTTTTTTTTTTATGTACGGATTAACGATTTATTATGCAATATATTGATCCGACGTTATTACTTAATGTGTTATTCGTTAAATAATAGATTGTCGAAGAAAGAAATAGAATTGATTAAATGATTAAATTAAAAAAGTAAATTTTTATTAAACAAGTCGAAGTTACTCTATGGCATTTATTTATCTATCGTTTCGACTTTTGTCTTTATAACTGAATTTTTTTAACGATGGTAATATCCATTGTCAGAAAATTTAGATTTGACGTTAGAAAATGTTCTTTTTAATCCTATTATAATTTGTTGTTATATTATTTTCTATAATCGAAATCGCGAACGTTATTTTGTTGAAACATCAACATAGCAATATTCTAATTCGGTACATTTCCAATACGATACGTTCAGTCATAAACGGATATTTAAATTTCCTCGATTAAATAATTTCCGCGCGACACTTTCGATTTGCTAAGTCTGTTCGCTTCAGAAATGGGTACAAAATAAGAAAATATCGTAACTATCGGAGATTTCTTTTAAACGAGTAAATCGAAACTGTGTGTGTGTGTGTTTGTGTGTGTGTGAGAGAGAAAGTATTGGAAAATCTAAGAAATATTTCATGGGTATATTAACTTGGCCGACATACCAGCTTGAAAATAATATTATAATTATTTTCGTTTTTTAATACTATTTTTATCGAACACAGAACGTATACACGTCTATTATTTATATCAAATAAAATGTGAGATATTATTTCATTTTTTTTTGTATACCTACGATTTTTAAGTGTTATATTAATCGTTCAACTATAATTTCGATGAATTAGGAATAATTTTGTTTAAAATAATCTGATTCATTGGTCGACGGGTTACAAAAGAAAGAGAAAGAATATTATATTTGTTAAAAAAAAGGAAAAAGAAAAAAAAATATAATAATAATAATAATAATAATCCAACTAGAAAATGTATCTCGAAATGTATCTACAAGTGTAGAAGCAAATAAAACAGAAAAATGAAATTTGTGAATGATACTCAAGGGATTCACTGTTGAAATTCAAAAAAGCGTTGGTAGCGATGTAACGAATTTTTTTCAGGTGGAGTAACGAAATTCGATGGAAAAGGGATATCGATCTCTTCGCGGTGAACGATAGACATTCGGGGGAAAAAGGGTTTCTCGTGAGAATATCCTCGTACGAATTCTCAGTTCCCACGACTGCAATACGATCAAACCATCCGCCTTTCAACCCCGTTTCCACCACCACCATCCTATCCACTTTCAGAAGCCGCGCTTTTCGTTTATCTTACTTCCACGTATAGTTCGATAGACGACGAGTTGCGTAGAAGAGTTGAAACTTGTACAACGCTCTAAACATGACTCGAGAGACACAGATAAACTGTTTGGAAAAGGGAAACAAGCAAAAAGAGAAAGACAGAGAGAGAGAGAGAGAGAGAGAGAGAAAGAAAGGGAGGGAAAAACAAATAAAGAAAAAGAAGATGAGAGAAAAACAGTTGAAGAAAGAGAAAGAGAAAGAGAAACAGTGAAAAAAGAGAAAGAAGGAAAGACAGAAATAGTTAAAGAAATAGAAAGAGAGAGAAAGAGTTAAAAAAGAGAAGAAAATAGAAAATGTAGTTTCAAAAAGAGATAGAGATAACAATTGTAGAAAAACAGAAGAGGAACATTTTGAGAATAGGACAGATAGAAAAAATAGTTCGATAAAGAAAAAAAAGAAAGAAAATAAATAAATCAAAACATACATATTTACACACGCATACACACACATAAGGAGAGAGAGAGAGAGAGAGAGAGAGAGAGAGAGAGAAAGAGATAAACAACTTAAAAATAAATATAATCATTATTTTATATATTTTTACCGTAAAAATAATATAATGGAGCATGAGAAATAAAAAACGGGTGTAAAAAATAAAAGATATATATATTATAGAGTTATAAAAGAAGAGTATTATAAAAGTAATCGAAGATGATAGCAACGGGATAATTTCGAATCAAAGTACAAATCACGAGGGTAAGATTCTAATTAAAGGATCCCAACTGTGAAAATTAGGTAGAATTTGTCGGCCGAACGAGGCTGACCCTGGCGATGTGCTCCGTGGGCAGGAAATAGCGTCCGTGTCGTGTTACTATGTGCACCGAGCAGGTCTTGCTAATTAAACGCTATCAATGAGCGTAAAGTGTGGCACGGTATGAGGTCACGAATCTAAGATCGAGTTCATCCTGTGATCACATAGAGAGATCAGTCCTTACTTAATCCAATCTGTTATACTCGTAACGTTGCACATAAAACAAATATATTATAATATATTTTGTTATATATATATATATATATATATATATAGATGTATGTATATAAAGATTGTAAATATATAATAAATATGCATTAATATTTTTACAAAATGATCCAATATTGCGTATTGTAAATTTTGTAAATATATTCAATATACCTTTCATTTACTTTGTACTTCATAATATTGCCAAATTATTTAATATATATGTAGATTAATTTTTATAATTTTTCGATTATGTTACACAAAATGTTACTATATATTGTTTGATAAATTTATGTAATAAATTATTTTTAGGAAAATATTATATATATATATATAAAATAAATAATAATAAATTATATATATAAAATAAATAATCTTCATATTTATATAAATCAATCCTCAATTTTACAATAATTCTAATACCCTTTTTCTTTCTATCCTCAAAGACATAATATTATTTAATTATAAAATATCGATATCAACACGAATGAAAACAGAACGAAAAAAAAAAAATATATGACCGTGAGAAATAAAAAAAGAAAAGAAAAACAATCTTTACTAATCATATATACTCTATCAGAGATTCGTCTTTATAAAAATTTCAAAAAGCCACTTAAATTTCCAAAAGCGTATATGCGCGCAAACGTTTGTTCTCCTTCCGTTAAGCTAACCAAGCAAAATTAAGTTCTATATTATTTCAACATTCTTCGAACATTCGATTTTGACACATTAAAACTACAAAAAGCGTGATAAGTTCGAGAAATAAATCGTAAGTAGTAAGTAGTTTCTTGTAATTTTGTCAGATTGTTTTAACGATACCGTTGAGAATGGGTGGATACAGAAAGAAATATATATATACACACACACACACACTTACTTAGAGAGAAAGAGAGAGAGAAAGAGAGAGAGAGAGAGAGAGAGAGAGAGAGAGAGAAAGAGAGGGATAGATGCAAGAGGATGCTCCGCTGTATCTTGTGCACTGGCTTAAATTAACGTCCCGTGTAAACAGACCAGGTCACTCGGGTTCCAAACGACTGCTTGCTTGTCTTTAGGAGGACCATTTAAATCTTTCGTGGACGTAGGAAAGCTCTCACTCACTCACTCACTCACTCTCTCTCTCTCTCTCTCTCTCTCTCTCTTTCTCTCTCTATCTATCTATCTATCTATCTATTTATCTATCTCTTTCTCTTTCTATTGCACACACAAACACACAAATGTAACTAAAGTGCTTGAAGCAAATATTATAGACTCTAAAGGATCTAAATTGATGCACATTGCACACTCATTACTCATACACATACAGACATCCGCGCGCGTATGTATAGATAGACGCAAACAAATGCATATTAATACGTAACTAAACTTGGAAAACTAATGGATAGAATTAATTGAAAGAAAAGACAAATTCGTCGAGAAATTATAAATATTATTTTCGATCGGATAATATCAAAATTGTTTTGTTTCGTTTGATAATTACTTCCTGTTTCTTTCAATTTGTTCTTATCAATAGTTTTCTCTATCTTTCTCTCGCGAAAATTTTATATAACGTTATAATTATTAACCGATTGTAAGCGTTATAATGATCATATTTAAAAAGAACCGTGTTAAATTTATTACATATAAACGTTAATATAAACGGATTAGAGATATATTAGATATATTAGAGATATATTAGAATTAAAAGTAGTAATAAAGGAACCTATTAATATTGTAGAAAATATGAGAGGAAAATAATTTATCATACGTCGATATTCATTTTACGATAAGTCTAGAGAAGAAAAGAGATAAAAAAAATAACAAAAAGAAGAGAAAAATAAATAAACAATAATACGAACAAAAACGTCAAAGGTACGAACACGAAATCGAAATCTAAATCGAAATAATACCGATTGTCTGGATTATACAGGACGTTTAGAAAAAAAATCTCGTACCACGAAAAGATATATCGTTATCATATCTTTCGTGCGTCATGTTGGTTCTAAAAGAATTCCA
>OU427007.1:1474518-1502018 GCA_911387935.1 Dolichovespula saxonica
TCATCGATGGAAATACGTGAAATTGTATATCCTTTTTTTCTTTCTTCGCGTATTATTTATTAGAAAAGAAAAACGGACAAAGAAATAAAAAAAATAAATAAATAAATCATAAGGCGATCAAATTTTGAAAAAAAATGGAACGCAATAAAACAAATTACTAAGATTTTTTCATTTTCACTATTAGTCCATTAAAATAAGACAAAGATTATTAACAATTGATAGTATAATTTCAAATTCATATATAAATAAATATATATATCGTATTCCATTTAATTAATATAAATTAAAAACAATGGACGTTATGATTTATATTAAAAATCATGTATTATAATAACACTTTATTTTATAACACAATTATTAGTAATGTACTTTATCATAATACATTATTAAACACTTAATTATAAATGTACAATAATAACGATATTATTGTACACTTTATTATAAAAACGTTTATTTATAATTATATAAAACACTTCATTGAAAGATATTATTAAAAAAGAAAAAAACGACATATTTCATTAATATATGACAGAAAAAATTGTGAAATAGAAACAGACAAAGAGAAAGAGTGAGGGAAAGAGATAAAAGAGAGAGAGGGGGAGAGAGATAGAGAGAGAGAGAGAGAGAGAGAGAAGGAAGAAAAATTCTTAAAAGTATCCAGCCGTCAGATATGACCTTGCAGGTCTATTGGATTGCACCGAGTTCGTCGGAAAAGTCCAAGATGACTAATCGGCAAGGCCGCTTTTGGCATCTGGCCCTCGCGTTTTCTAAAAGCCAAAAAGCGGCTCGTGAAAATATCGAATTAAAAGCATTAATCTATCTGACCTCTCGTTAATGGAAGTAAGAAGGTTACTCCATCTCTATCTTCACTTTTTCTCCTTTACTATCTACAACGAAACCTTCTTCTACGCGTTAGCAACTATTTTCTTTTTTATTTATTTATATTGTTCGTTTATCTTTATCCTTCTCTCTCTCCTTTCCTCCCTTCTTCTTTCTTTCTCTCTCTCTCTCTCTCTCTCTCTCTCTCTCTCTCTCTCTCTCTCTCTCTCTTTCTTCTATACAACGAAAATCCTTGCATTATCGTCGTTCAACTTTAGAAAATTTTTAATGTTTCTTCTTTATCTCGATCGATTCAATAATAATGTATTACGAATTATTATTTTATTTTTTTTTATTTTCTTCTTGTATATATATATATATATATATATATATATATATATATATATATATATATATATATATATATATATAGAAAGAAAAGGATTTTTAATTACGTAGAATTTTTTTATTTTAATTTCATGAAGGAGTATTAAGAAAAAAAAAGAAAAGAAATATCGATTTTTAAATTTACGATTGTGAAATATCTTACAAATTCCAATTTTATTAATGATTTTATTGATTATATTATTATCGATAATAACGACAATTATCGTTAATAATGAGAGAGAAAGAGAGAGGGAGAGAGAGAGAGAGAGAGAGAGAGAGAGAGAAATTCTAATATCTATAAACTTTGGAAAGGAAATATTTTGTTTAAATTTTTTGTTGGCGAATATCAAAATGAAAATTAATATCAGAGTATTTTCAATGAAACGATTAAAATTTGATGACATTTATGAACATTAAACTATATTAAATATATTAATACATTGTAATTCGGCTATACATATACTTATAACGAATAATGAAATGTTTCAAAACAATTGAAATAAGAAAAATAATATGAATTATTAAATATTCAATGAAAGATAAAAAAGAAGATACCTCGTTTCAACAATAAGTCGGATCGAATCGAATCGAATTTTTTAATTCGACTTTTATCTCTGAGAGAAAATCTGTTAAATGTTTTAAAGAGAAAAGGATGAATGTTATATCTTACAGAAAACCATCGAGAAACGTTGTAGAACGTGATGGGGGAAAAAGAACGAAAAAAGATAAAAAAAAAAGAAAAGAAATCGTATGGAAAATTACGGTATAGTGTGATCGGCTAGCTATGATAAAAGATATCGTGGTATCTCGAGCTAGGCCAAAATCGCTTTTTCTTATCGGAATAGGGTCCCAAGCTTGCCATAATTCGTCTACTATGAAACCACATTAAATTCTACTGGCTCGCATACCAGCACCACAGAATCCCGATGATATCGTGCCAGCTCCGACGGTTCTATTCTACCTCATCTTTCTTTCTCAACATGAATACGTGTCTATATATGTACTTATGTACATATATATACATACATATATGTGTATATAACTTCATACAGTTTAGAGAAAGATAGAAATATAACCAAAAAACAGCAAAGATATTATTAAAAAAGTATTGAATTCAAGTACTCTATTATAATTTGATACATGATAAATTTTTCTTCGAATTATTCTATTTGAATAAATAAAGAAATAATAAAGTAATTAATAATGAATAACATATTGATATATAATAATAAAACCTTTGAATTCAAGTAATAATTTAAATTTATTTAAAATAAAGATTTTAAACTTTTTTTTCAAAAACGAAACGATATATATATATGTATATTAAAACGCTTTCAGGTTAAATTTTATGAAAGGACGATTGCGAGAAATTCGCTTAATTACTTCTAACAAAAGAAATTAACTTTTTTCCTTTTTTTTTTTTTAACAAAATTTCATCCAATACAATGTCAACAAGCTACATTAAAATTCCATATAATATATAAATAATGCAATACGAACGACAAGTAATAATACAAATTTGTTGTACGATGTATTATATTCATTGTTCGATTCAAAATTTATCTAAACAAATTTCTTAAAAGAAGAAAAGAAAAAATGGAATTAATCTAATACCATCAATTGTATCAACTATCTTTTAAAATATGTTTATAGAATGTATATAACACGAATTTGTATACAAAGATGTATGTAAGGAGAAAGAATGAATAAAGAATACAAGAATAGAGATAGAAAAGACAAATAAAGAGAGATATACAGAAAGCTAGAACAACATCAGAGAAAGAGAAGTCGATGAGAGACAGACAGAGAGAGAGAGAGAGAGAAACAAAGACTAAAGAAAGAATGATAGCTAGACAGTGAAGGAAAACTAAGATAGAAAAATAGAATGAGTCAGAAAACAGGCCACGAGAAAGATGGACAAAGAAGAAAAATAAAGATAGAGTAATAGAAAGAGACAGAATATATAACTTAAGAAAGGTAGACTGAGAAACATGAGTGAAGAATAATAGAAAAAGAAAAAAAAAAAATATATATATATATATATATATATATATATATATATATATATATACATATATATGTATGTACGTATATGTATATGTACATATAGAACAGAGAGTGAGTGTGAAAGAGAGAGAGAGAAAGAGAAACAATAACTGAAGAAAGATAAATAGAGGGGATGAAATAAAGGGATGATAAAGGTAAAATAGAGAGAAAGAGAGATAGGTAGATAGAGAGAGAGAGAGAGAGAGAGAGAGAGAGAGAGAAGGAATGAATTAGAAGGGGTAAGAGGTTAGTTGCTAGCGTATAATAAACGCATAACCCGTGTGCACGATCAGACAACGTCGGAATCCAAAGTAATTTTCCGTAACCACGAGGATTCATCACGTGGCTGCTTGAACATCGGTTCTCAAAGAGTAAGTAATTCTAACATAAACGTATAAACGCGTTCCTTGATCGTTCTATGGGATATGGGCTATCCTAATGAATGTTATTAATTAATGTTACTCGTAATTGAATGCGTTCTATAATATTGAATTTCTTTGTTTCAAAGAGTTTCGATGTATTTCGTTTCGTTAAAACGAAACATAAAGAAAAAAAATAAAAAAGAAGTAAAAAATGTAAATCTTTGCTTCAAACGAATCTCCGATTATTTTTATTATTAAAAACATTTACTGTTTCTTTTTTTTTTTCTTTGTTCTATTTATCAAATTTCTTTACGATCGTCGTAATAAAATCCGTTCTCGTAAAATTAAATTTAAAAGCATTTCAATATATCATATTTCGTTACGCGTTTAAAAAAAAAAAAGAACAGTTTTAAATCTTTATTTTAAATATACAAGAATTTCTTGTGATCGTTGTAACAGAATTCGTATCATAAAATTGAATTTGAAAGTGTTTTTAATATATTGTTTCGTTTATAGAGAGAGATCTTTATTTGAAATAAATCTCCGATTATTTCTATTATCGAAAACATTTACTTCTTTTTCCTTTTTCATTTTTGTTTTTCTTTTTTATCAGAAAAAGTTACGATTATACGATAATCTCTTGCGATCTCAACGTTCGATATATTTAAACAATCTCGTCGATTTTTATTTATTTCTAAACGTGTAATAAAATAAAAATAAAAATAAAAATAAAAAATAAACAAATAATAAAGTAAAATAATCAAACTCATTAAACTTGTCCTTATTACATTTATTACAAGCTTCGTCAATGATTTAATGCCTTTTTCCTTTCATTTTCATACGCCGTTATTTACCGTGTCTTTTGAGAAAAATTGCTATGAAATTCTTAAGAATTTCAAGGAAACCATTGGAATTTTCTTTTGTATACGAATAAAGATGTCCGTCCATTGGACAACTTTCTCTGGTAGTAGACGTAGAAAGGTATTTACGTTGTTGAGGTAATAACGTCGAGCTGCCTCGTACGGGTTACGAGCTGGCCAGTCCAGAAGCTTCTGTTTCAAAATCGCGTTACTCCGTGTTAATACGAAATTCTGGTCTCTCTCTCTCTCTCTCTCTCTCTCTCTCTCTCTATCTATCTATCTATCTATCTATCTTTCTCTTTCTCTCTATATATATACATATATATATATATATATAAATATATATGTACACACCATAAATAAGTGTGTATATGTATGCGTGTATGATCGCGTGGGCGTGTGTATATGAACATACAGGACATCGACGTTAAATCTATTTTCGGAACGTAACTTCATTGCACGTCGGTAGAGATAAACGAGGATGAGCGTCGCGATGTCCTGCCTGTCTGTCGTGTGTTTATATCCTGGCAGAACGTGCGGATCGAAACCACACGAAAATCTCTATATCCTATGTGAATGAAAATAAATGGTAGACGACGGGTGAGAAACACTGTGAAAAATATATGTATGTATGTATATATATATATATGTATATGTATATATATGTGTATATATATATGTATGTATGTATATATATATATATATATATGTATATGTATATATATGTGTATATATATATGTATATGTATATATATATATGTATATGTATATATATGTGTATATATATATATATATATATATATATATATATATATATATCCAATATTTATCAGAAATTACATATCTTTTCTCCCATTATTCCTTTTCTTAAGTTTCTTCGATTTATACAAAGGTCTCCCATTTTTAACCTTACGACCTGTTTGTGTGTGTATATATATATATATATATAAGCCATTGATTTTGAAAGTCGGCCAAGTCCATTTCGAAAAAAAAAATAGTCGGAGCTAATTTTTATTACAAATTAATATAAAATTCATGTTTTTAATCAATTCACAATAAATATCTTTTAATATCGGTATAAATTTGTTATAATTTATTTCGGTATTTATTGTGAGCTGAATTTGAAAGTGAGTCAAGTTCATTGGTGCATAACAAAACCATGATTTTTTTGACCTAACACGGATAATCGTTATTGCATATTAAATTTACATGAAATAAGAAATTTAAAAAATATAAAATAAGTCCTTACTATTTACCAATATTTTTAAACCCAGTCGAATGTAAACCATTTTAATATCTAACAATAACATAAAATGGACTTTAACCCACTTTTAAAATCAACTGCTCGTATGTAGGATCCTATAGGTTTTAAAAGAACAAATGTTTTCAAACAAATAAAAGGATTGCTTGATTTCAAGGGGTAGCGGGTGAGTGAAACGAAGTAAATGTAATAATACGTATAGCAGGTATTTCACGGAGGGAGCCGTTTGTCGAGATGCCGAAGTCGGAACGAGTTTTTTTCTTTGATTTTCTTTTCTGTTCTTTTTCTTTTTTTCTTTGCAATGGAAATCAATATTTTAAACCTAGACAAAAGTTGTAGAAAATATCTATACGAATACAGCGAGCATCCACAGAGTTTATCCTTTCAACGATATTTCATCGAGTTATCGTACCTTGAACGTTTAACAAACTGCGTAATACCGATAGTACGATCAATTCACCTGTCAATACCTTGATAATCAATGATTTCATTAATCAATTTTTTTTGTCTTCTGCTTTTCTTTTTTATTATTTTTTCTTTTTTTACTGCGATTTCACGATTTATATGGTATTTACGTATATCGTTTAAAACGAGACATCTTGTATATTTTCAGTTATTAGACTTTTTTTTAGATTTATAAATAATTATAGATCGATTGTATATGAAGAAATCGTCAATTAAACTAGTTTTGTTAATTAAATATCTATTATTTTTCTTTATTGTGTAAATACAACGAAATATTCAAAACTAATTATGATATATTATATTGTATGTCGATTTTAAAGTATATGATATTTTCAATGTTATTAATTAGGCTACCTGTTTTAATAAATACGTCTTACATTTTACTATTGAAAAGTGATCACACATTTAAAGAATTAAATTAAATGATTTAAGAAGTATAAAAATTGCTTTTAATAATAGAAAAAGGAAAATTTGGGAAATATTAAATAATAATAATAATAATAATAATAATAATAATAATAATAATAATAATAATAAATAAATCTCGCGATACATTAGAAACGTGTTACTGTCAATCAATTGTGACGCTTTTACAAAATAAAAGCGATTAATATGAACGATATAAAACGTTCAAAATGCGCTTCCTAACAATATGACAGATTTATGTAATTAACAAGATTTCATTCAAATGAAATTTTCGTTGACAAATTTAACGCTTTTAATTTTCAAAATAATTTAATCTTTTACAATATCATTGCTATACTATATACATGGATATCCTTGAATAACTACTTCGATAGCTCACACGCCACACACACACACACACACATCGCATATATATACATGCAGACATACTACCAACATAAATCTCTTTGACGATCCACGATCCCTTCGATCATTTTCTTCGCTACGAGCAACTTTCTTATTCATCTTGAAACAACGAAAGGAACATTGAAGCGTACCCACTTGAATAGAACCCATCCTATATAAACGAAAAGTCGAATGAATGGATGTGCTTGTTTGTGTTAGAGACTATACAATGAATATACGTACAACGTAAAACCAATACAGTCGTTAATCCAATGTGCATCTTTTCATTGGCGTCTATGCTTCTCTGTCCTCTCCCTTTCTCTCTCTCTCTCTCTCTCTCTCTCTCTCACACACACTCTCTCTCTCTCTGTCTCTTTTGTCGACGACTATCTACCGGCAGTTCGCCATTGTTTCATGCCGACAACGATTAATTTCCTTACGACAAAACGGCTAGCCGATAATTCAAGTCTCTTGTTTGTATATACATACATACATACACACACATATATATAATATGTATTACGTATATATATATATATATATATATATATATATATATGCGAGCTATTTCAATGGGAACATCTGCATATCTTCTTATCTATTTTATCAATAATTTACAAGTAGTACTAATAATAATTGCATGCATATTATGTCAGATATATAATTATTATTAATATATATAAATAAATAAATAAATAAATATATATATATATGATATAAGATTAATATATATAAATAAATATAAATATATATAAATATTAATATATATAAATAAATAAATAAATAAATATATATATATATATATATATGATATAAGATAAAAGCAAAAAAAAGAGCAAGAAAAAGAAAAAGAAACATGTAGATAGCATGTGTATAATTTCATTTGATAATGATAATTATAATTAATATTTGATCGTAACGAAATTTATATCGGATCGAGTAAAGTTGAAAATTAACGTATCACTAAGTGTAGAGATAGAGTCGTTGTTTACCATAGTAGAAGTTCCCTTTAAAAGTTATATTCGAAGGAAGAAGCGTGACTTGTGATTCGCTTAACGACGAGAGATTGTGACTATTTGAAAGTCGAAGCCGTGACTCGTTCGTTTGTATTTCCTCTCTGTTTCAAAGAGTTAGGAGCCACGATTCGAATTTGTTTCTAAATTAGTTTCCTTCCTTCTGATTTATCTCAGAGAATTCTGAGAGTTTCTTCGGATGAGACGTGTTAGCATCCCAATCCATTAAGAATATTGTAATATTCTAATAAACTACGAGACTTTCTCTCTCTCTCTCTCTCTCTCTCTCTTTCTCTTTCTCTCTCTTATTTTATGTATGTATATATACATACATACAAATATATATATATATATATATATATATATATATATATATATATAAACAGTAAATTATATATATTAATTATGTATAATAATAATATATATAATATTACATTATACAAAAAATGTATAATTTATTATTATTATTATTATTAAAATCTATATAGATAAAATATATAATATATAATATATAATATATAATATATAATATATATAATTAAAATATGTAGAGGGAGAGGGAGAGAGAGAGAGAGAGTAGAGGGAGAGAAAAATTGAAAAAGAAAGTAGTCTAAAAAAAACAAAAATGTATTAACGAAATGTTTATCATATTATTTATACGATTTATGTCACTTATTAAATAATTAAAACAATATCTAAATTTATAAATATTACGTTGTTATTATGTCTTAAAAGTGCATTTTATAACCCCGATAAGAAAATAAATAAATTTTCAATGCAAAAGCATATATATATATATATATATATATATATATATATATATATAGACACACACACACACACACACACACACACACACACACACACACACACACACACACACACACGCGCGCGCGCGCGCGCACACACACACGCATTAATATATGGAAGTTATGTAAAAACTAACAAAGTAACATTTTTTATAATATATCAATAATAGTTTATATGTATATAATGTGATCATTACAATAACAGTAAAAAACTTGCATATAATTTAATAGAAAGTAGATCGATAATAAAAGTTCGTTAGAAATGAAATTAAAAACGATAAAAATTATCTAAATTATTTTCTTTAGAACAACCCCGTATATGACGTTTAATTAGGTAATAAAATATCAAAGGAAAAGTTTTTCGTGAAAGGAAAAAGTATATAAAAACAGTGGGGAGTGGGGAAGGGAGAAAGCGATAATTTATATTTTCTTTACATCGACCGAAAAGAGAAAAGTACTGTTTAGATATAAGGTAATATAAGAGAATAATAAAAGGAAGAAACATTTTCTCTAATCCTATATGAAAAGATACAGGTACCTAACGTCGAAGTTGACCTTGAAAAGTACAGGACACGAAAACATAATCTCTATTTTCCACATAGTGGATATCATATATTTTTCTATAAGATATATTTCTATAAGAACGTGAATGATATAATGATAGTTAAAAAAAATTGTTTATAATAAATTACTTATTACAATTTGTTAAATGTGTGTTAGTAAAAAAAAATATATATACATATGTATATATGTATGCATTGATCATATAACTTCAATTCATAAAGAATTATTTATAGAAATTATTTATAACAAAATGTTTCTAATAATTGTTATTAACAATTTATTAAACGTATATAAAACAGTATATACATACAGATAAATAGATTGTTTAATGCTAATTGGAAACACAAATTGTTTATAAAAATTGTTTATAACAAATTATTATTAACAATTACTATTAACAATTTGTTGAACATGATTGATTATATAAATAAATAAATAAATATATATATATATATATGTACCTTGAATATGTGTTGAAATACATATACATAAATTAATAAGAAAGGATTTCAGTATACAAGTAATCATTTATAAAAAAATTATAAACATTATAAAAATTATTAATAACAAAAAGTTGAGTGTATAAGAATACGTAGATATACACAGACACGCATATACATGCATGCATACATATACACAGGTACGCATAACCATACATACATATATGTATACACACACACACACACACACACGTTAAGTTTGCAGCGTTAAAGAATCGATTGTAAAAATCATGTATAATAAATTGTTCATAACAATTAATTAAATAATTGTTAATAATAATAATAATAATAATAATAATAATAATAATAATAATAATAAGAGAATGATTTACCCTTTAAAATGGTTTCTCTTTGAAGCTTTCATCATTTATAGCATCGGAGATAATAAAATTGACAGATATTTACAGTGACCCATTTTTAGGATAAATCAATTCGTGGCGAAGTAATCTACATAAATTCTTGAAATTCACACAATCAGTTGTTCGACGTGAATAGTTTTTTTATTGTTTACTACGATTCGTACTCACGTCATTACGATTCTCACGTGATCATTCATTGAATCATGAATGGAGAAAATCAAATGATCATATATTTGTAACGAAAAGTCGTGAAATTTTGAAAGAAAGACCATTTTAAACGGGAAAGTAATCTCCTTTTATCTACGTCATTAAAAACTATCGATGTAATAGAATCGATTTCGTTAATATGGCATCATATACGTATTTGATGAATTTTCGATGAACGACAATTATTCCCACTTTTTCAATAAGACTCTTTCTTATTACACGTACATATGTACGTATGTGTATAAGGTATATCAATTTTTGCAATATTTCATAAATAAATTATTTACGATAAAATTTATTAATGTATAAGATAGACGTGTACAATAAGCGTATTAATTCGTTTAAATACAATGAAAATGAGAATAATAAGAATGAACAATATTATCGAATAATAATCGTTACGAAATATCCAGAAACGCATCGTTGTCATAGTTTAAAGAATGAATCGAACAATTTTTATTCCTATAGGAAATTTTTTTTATCGATTATCATACAATATAGTTAATTATATATATTAAGTCCGATATGGACGGATTTTTAAAAACGACAAAAAGAAAGAAAGAAAGAAGAGGAGGAGGAAAGAAATAATCGAACACGTTGAGTACATTAATATAAAAAAAAAGAAGAGGATGAAAAAAAAATGAAAAGAAGAAAAAATAAAGAAGAAAAATCTTTTTATATTCGACGTAACGTGCAATTTGTTGAAACTCTCGATTCCTCGTTTCGCACGAATTAGCTGTCCCTGGAGCAACCAGAACGAGAACGCGTTCACTTAACCGTACAGAAAAGTCGCACATGGCAGAAGGACGCGCGAATTTTTCGTTACCGATTTAACTTGTGCGTGCACGGCCGACCGTGAATTCTCACTCGTTTACATGCGTACATTACGTCCGCTCATTTTATTTTTATTTATATCGTTATACATGTACATACGTATCTACGGAAACATATCATTTTATAAATGTTTACTTGCACATATATATATATATATATATATATATATATATATATATACATATATTATATATATATATACATATATTATATATGTATTTACGAGGTATGCTAGAAAAGTAATGAGATTGTCGTTAGAAAATTGTTTATTGCCACGGAGTATACGTATACCATTTACGAAGATAATGTTTATATAATCTAAATAATCTCACTCACAGTTAACTGTAAACTTCTAAATTCTACCAGCTGGCTGTTGGTTTAAAACAGTTTTGCATAGCTAGATATGTACATACGTTTACCAACGACGCTTTACAAAAATGGAAAAAGAAACCGAAATTGAATATATTGAATATGCGATTAAAATATTCTACGATTAAAAATTCAACGATGAAAATTCAGGATGCAAAATTAGAAGAAAATAAATACGCGCTTATAGATCGGATCGATTATTGTGAAGAGAAGTAATACCTTCGAATAGTATGAAACATTTACAAAAATTACAGAATGTGTGAAATACAATCGATATATAATAAGAAAAAAAAAAAATAGACAGTGTTCATCAGAATATTTTATATTTTTAAAATCGACATTTAATTCATTAAGAATAATCGATATTACAAGAGAAAAGTCACATATAGAGTCTGTATATGTAATTATTTGTATATAATATATATATTTTTTGTATCTATGTGTTCGTAAATATACACTTCTTAATATGTGCATATATGTATAAAAATATATGTGTAATATAACTAACCCATATATATTTGTGTGTGTTTGTGTAAGCGAAAATATATCAATACGCATGATAGTACGTGCGTATATGTCCCAGTAAATGTATTTGTAAGTGTACCTCAACGAATGTCTATATTTGTGTGCGTATTAATATATATATACTTATATGTGTGTGTGTGTGTGTGTGTGTGTGTGTGTGTGTATGTATGAACAAATATCAATGTATTCATAGATTTGTATGTACGTGGTACTATATGGATACGTCTGTTCGAATTCGTTTAAATGTGTATCTGAATTTGTTCTCTCTCTGTCTCCGTCTGTTTAATCGTAAAAACTCATCCTTTTTTCAACTTTTTCTTCTCTCTTTTTTTTTTTCTGTGAAACATTTTTGAAAAGGCTTTTATACCGGTCCCAGCTATTCGGGACGAGCGACCGCAACCACCAGTTTCGTTCGAACGAACATTTCGTAACGCCCGTTACACGCCTTCCAACCCTCCCTTCCGACCCCCTCAACGATCCCATTGACACGTTATAACTCGGACATTTGTAAAATTTTCTCTCTATGGATTGAAATTCCTATACTCGAGCAGTCACTCCTTTTTTTCTCCCCGCTGTCGATTCTGACGAATTGATCGTTAAGGGTGATCTGAGATATCTCCGAAAAAAAAAAATTTTTTTCTCTCTCTTTTTTTGCAATTATCGATTAGTTTTGTTTCTATTTTTCAGTTTTGTTTCAGATTCTCGTTTATAGATTTCATTTTATTTATTCAATAATCTCGATCAATCTTGTTTTACTATCGATCAATTGTTCGTTATTAATTAATTTCGATTAATGCGTAATCGAAGGATTGACATTGCATATTTCTATAACTATTATCTAAATAGTAATTATAGAAGTTTATCAAAATCAAAACTATAAAAAAGTTTATTTTCATAACTTGTACCGTGTAATATAAATAATACTTTCAATACACGAATCGAATGTGCTTCATCGATTAATTTCGATTTACATATCCTACGAGATCTTAATTGTAAATCTATATGTAAATAACAATTATTAAAATTTTTTTGTTTACGAAAGCTCATTTCATAACACGAACAGTTTAATAATCAATACTCTCAATACGAATCGATTCCGCACATCGAATGATTCCGATTTACATATTTACAAAATCTTAATTGTAAATTTCCATTTACACAATCTTTTTCAAACTCGATCGTATGAATTTGTATGTAACAAAAAGAAAAAAAAAACAGAAAAAATAGAAAATATAAAAAAATGAGAGAAAAATATCTTTAAATCTGAATCATGAGTGTATATTTAAACGATTGTTAAATCGATTTTATTTGAAATATAAATAAATATTACAGAATAAAGAGGAATAAAGTTCAATTTTTTTTTCGTTTTTCTTTTTCTCCTCTTTTATAGCAAACACAAAAATTTATACAACCCATTCTCGTATAATTCTCGGGATACTTTTAACTCAAACATACGAGCCGAATAAATTTGAAAATCTATTACGATTTGCATAATAGAGAGAGAAAGAGAGAGAGAGAGAGAGAGAGAGAAAGAGAGGGAGAGAGAGAGAGAGAAGAATGAGAACGTTAACGCAACTACGATTAATTCTAATTAAGGTCGGGGATATGCGTTGGTAGCATTAAAGAAAATAAAACTGGCCATAAAACAAAATTACTTCGAAATACAATGTAAATAAGTCGCATTAACATACATCAACGCAAATACGATACTCCATAAAATATATATGTATATATACTATACATACAGTGTATTCCATTTAGTAACTTGAATATCTACCATAAATATTTTCATTGTTTTTAACGATACTAAAAAAAAAGTAAAAAAATAAAAAATAAATAAAAAAAAGCAACAAAGAAATGTTTGAAAACAAAATTATAATGTAAAATGAGGCAGAAATATACTAAACATATAACAAACATATTTATTTAGATCGTTTGTGTCAATCTCTTTTTCTTTTGTTTGATTAGAACTAAATATTTCCGTTTACGTATCATTGTTGTCAATTTTACGAATTTAATCAAATTATTTGAACATTATGTGAACATTTTTTAAATCGTTTAATCGCTGAATAAACAACAACAAAAAATTGTTATTATTTATATGAATAAAATATAAAAACAAAAAGTTATTTAAGAAATGTTCAGAATTTAAATAAGACACCCGGTATACATTGATCTATCCAAACTTGCATTGAAAATCTAATTAATTATTCGAAAAATAAATTTGATCAATAAAGCGTTAATGCTCGACCTAAGAGGAAGAATATATTAGAGAAAACGTAGCTTTTATAATCTTCCTCGTCATTTTTCAACACCCTCCTGACGTTATCCTAATTTTTGCAAAGAACCTAATCGCTCGGTATAATGGGAGAAAAATTAATCCGAGAGTTTGAGATATTAATATTGAAGAATGAAATTTTTTTCCTTTAACGATTTTCTTCTTTAAGATATTCTTGTTTATCTATTTATTTATTTATTTTTCTTTAATTTTTTAATTTATCCATCAAAAATTCGACACACGGAAAATATTTACGTTTGCTCGTTACAAATCAATATTATTTAATCAATGACGTAGATTAATATAATATAGATCAATGATAAATAATATATATATATATATATTATTTTTTTGTTATTAAATAATATATAACAATAAAATTCTCGCGAATTTGTATCAAATGATGTAACAGTTACGGTCAGATAATATCAAAAGTATCTCAATCGATTTCGGTCTTAAAACTAGCAACCTTTGATAACGAATCCCAACCTCCACCCCTTTTATTCCTTATCATCCCTTTCTTAGTCTATACTTACTTATTACCGGATAGACGTCGTTCCCGTCTAATTGTAAGAGGAAACTAATGGAGATGATCAAATGTACTGATTGCGATACGATTTTCGGATCTGATAAGAGTTAATGAAATCTTTTTATTCTCTTTTTTAATTTTATCATCTCTTTCTCTGGAAGAAGAAGAAGAAGAAGAAGAAAAAAGAAGGAAAGAAACAACTGAGGTAATAATAAGGTTTAATAAAAGATCTAATAAATAGATAAATAGAATATACGTTGAGCATCCCGAAGTAACATTCGGACCATCTTGGCTCTTGGCCAACCGCTGTGCGTTAAACGTTACTGAAATCGAGTTTGTCCTTCCATTGGTGTTCTTTTCACGTTTCATTCATTTTCTTTCTATTTTCATTTTTCCTTTTAATTTCGTTCTCTTCCTTCAATTAATTTACGGTAACATCTAACGTATATGTGACATGTCTATTTATTGTTCCATTCCTTTTTTGCTTAATGTGAATCACTTTTTTTTTTTTAAATCGAACCGATTAATAAGTAATATCGGAAGTTTTAAGGGAAAGTAATATTAAGATTCTGTTTATTTAGAGATAAAATATCAACGAGTGTTCGGACAAACAAAGGAATATTTTACAGTTTTATTTATTTAGATATTAATTTGTGATATATTAAACTTAAAATGTTTTTACGATTAAAATAATATCAAGATATAAAATTTATTCTTCTTTATACTTTCTCTTAAGGATACATTGACGCACATGTTCATATCAGCTATTTACAGTTATTCTTTTTCCTAAGGGCTATAAATCACTATTGGACATATCTGTCCTTGGGAACTCGTTGGTTAATCGCTAAGAAAACACGTAGATAAAAAAAAATATTGCCATCTTTATTCGAGCTTAGGCATTCTTAGTCAAGTAGGCAATAAATAGACAAAAGCAATAAATAAATAGTGAAAGTATATGCCTAGATGCGACGAGCCAAGGGTTTGTCTGATGCCCATCCCTCGGATATCAATGGAACATTTTTGGGTCAAGACCCACGGGTCACCAGAACAAAGGACCACGCATGAGATTGGTTAAATATTTTGTACTAACTATCCTAACACACGCCCACGACCAATAAGAATATTGCTACCCTTTCCAGGTAGTTTTTACTTAAACCCCTCTCTTTTCCATTTCCCTTTCCTAAGGCATTAATGCCTTCGTATATATAGTTCTAGAGAAATTAGTCAGTCAGTCAGTCAGTCTCATCAAAGCTTTCGTACTCGTCGGTAGTACAACCGAGTCTTACCAATATCATTGGTTATATCTCAAGCGGAGGTATCTAGCAAACTTTAAATCGTTAGTACACAAGAACGCATCAACAATTGTGTCATACGTTAACAAATATACGGTGATTATTACGATTAACGCTACATTCATTAATCGGCATCTACTCTTCGCGAGTTCCACGGGTTCCTTCAGAAAGATTGCGCGTTATCCCATTAATTTTCGCGGCGAATGGTATTTTGCTGAGGGCCTTCAACGGTATCTTAGTCTTGTAACGCCGCCCTTATTCATCGCGACAAGTGGGTCTATAACTCTGACGATTAGGAAGTGACGGAGAACGATTCTCAGTGCGAATTGACCACCATCGTTTGCCCGGTGTTAACAACGCAACTAAACGCGCCCTCGTGGTTGCGCCCTTACGAGGCAACATAATTTATGGTCCTTCGAGCCGGATTCTGCCAACATTGATCCTGTTAACAGCCCAAGGAAGAAGCCAAAATCATCACGAAAGGGAACGAACGAGACGAAGTACGAGGCAGCGTATCATCAGAGAATCAACGAACCGTCGGAAGTCGCAGCAACTAAGCCTCCAGCCGTTCGACTCATCAACCTGTTATCGCTACACCTTTCAAGTAAGTTCGTTTATTTCTTGAGCTTCATATCCCTCCTTATCCAATTTCACAATGGAACATTCTGTCGCACAAATTTTAAACGAGCTGAAGCTTAACAGGCAAACCTTCAATGATCAATTAACGCATTATAAAAGTACGATTAAATCTTGCCGAGAAAATGGAGACATAGAAAAGTTAATATCAAAGATTGAGCACATGAAGAAAGTCTTCGCTAATTTTAATGACAATGAACATACGTTGTTATGTTCTCTCAAAGATACGGATACGTACAAGGACGAAAAGCTTGATATTGAAGACGATTACATAAACACACTAGCAATCGCGCACAGTTTAGTACAGAAAGCGAATACGCGATCGCCTACTTTCGTTCGATCGGTAACGAAATCGAAAACGCAAGCGGCGCGTTCTAATCAAAACGCGAATCAAACGATAAATCTACCGCCAATCGCGCTGCCCATCTTCAGCGGTCGACACGTAGAATGGCTCAGTTTCGCGAATCAATTTAAATCTCGTATTCACGAAAATCGCTTCCTGGACGACTTTGAACGATTACATTACTTAAAATCGTATCTACAAGGCGAGCCCGCCTCAATGATCGCATTCTTACCTATTTGCGCGTCAAATTATTCTGTAGCCTGGTCCATTTTAGAAGAATACTACAATATGCCAAGCCTAATAGTGGAAGAGCACTTAAGGGCGATTCACGAATTGAAAAAAATGAAAAGAGCCACATACACAGATATGCTTCAGTTCTTGAATATTGCCGAAACGCACTCTAATGCGCTTGATAAAATCGATCAACCGTTGGCCGATACATTAATCATTTATATCCTAGCCTCACGTCTCGACAAAGAAACATATACAAAGTGGTGTGAGGATCCTCGATCGAAAGGATTTCCCACTCGCGATCAATTTTTCAGTTTTCTCCGTGAGAGACGAAATATACTCAAGTATCTGTCGTTAAGCGCTTCACGAGTTACTGCGCATACACAGGATAACACGGCTACGAAAAATAATTCAACGAATTATCAGTCGAGCTGTAGGAATCGCGTGGGCGAACGCCAGTCGTCAGCACGGCCAAGAGAAGCTTTCTCAACGACCGCGAACATAATTTGCTCCATTTGTGGGGCGAAACATTTCACATACAAATGTATGAAATTGATCGAAGCAACCATCGAAAAACGTCGGGAGATGGTCCAAAAGGCGAAACTTTGCCAGAATTGTCTCCGCCCGAATCACGACGTGAGCAAATGCAAATCCGTCACTTGTAAACGATGCAATCTTCTACATCATACTTTGCTTCATAACGAGACCACACCATCGGCTTCAGTACTATCAAATATCACTACGTTCTTCTTCGGTACGACACAACGCTATGGTCTCTTACCTACGGCCGTAGTTCAACTTCAGAACGGTAATCGTACCAGCGATTGTCGAGTTTTGATAAGCAACGGGTCCGAGGTACATCTCATATCCGAAAGTATGGTGAACGCATTGAATCTTCAGCAAAAGCAAGTCAACGTTTCGATCCGCGGATTGTACAATACCAAATTGATTCGATATTCCGTGAAATTGCGTTTACGATCGTTGAGGACCGATTTCTCGGAAGAAATAGAATTTTTTGTATTACCAAATATGCTTCAAATAACACCAGCGCGAAACGTGGACCGTAGTAAATTAGCGATCCCGTCGGTGATCAAGTTGGCGGATCCCCAATTCGATAAATCTGCTCCTATCGACGCCATCATTGGCATTCAACTAAGTCACAAGCTATCTTGCTTGGACAGAATTTCTCTTTTTGATGACTCAGTCTCATTATTAAAAACTAAACTCGGCTGGGTAGTTTCAGGCGATATGAGCAATGCCGTAAACAAAGCCTCGCGTCGCGTTCAATCGTAATCGTAATCGATACGTAACGATCGCGAAACGCAAAGTCTTGGAGGTCGAATAATCCTCCTCTAAAACGTTTCTTTCCGCCAAGTAAAACAAGGACTCAAAAGATAAAAATCAATTCAAACGAAAAACAAGCTGCGTTAAGACAAGACCAATCCATGGTCGTCGACCCATCGCTGAACAGCTCTTCAAAATGAACGGTTACATCAAATGAAGGTTACATACGAATGTAATCGATGACATTCGTGTTTCGTCTAGGACACTACACTTTGTGGTTTTCAACGAAAGGATTCCGTTAAAGCTTATAAGCGTCATTTCGTGAGTGTGTGGGTGAAACGCATCAACGCCTACGATGCACCACACACGTACGCCCAAAGGCAATCCTTAACGTGTGCACCTTCTCCCTCTGATTTCGATCATTCCTAACACTTCGCCTTACTCACTCCTACTCATTTCCTCGAACGGAAGCTCAATAATAAACGCGCTTGAAGCCGCTTGAACACAGTTGCCAACATCAGCATCATCTCTGCATGTCAATGAGATCAAAAATCAAAACGAGATTTGATAACATTCGAGCAAGGAATATCTATACGAATCAGCAGTAAGGAGAAGATAGCATCAAGGTAGAGCAGAGAACTTCCAAATCGGCACGTTCTCATGTATGTCAAAAAAGACGACATGCCTATGATGTCTAGGATGGACGCTAGACCACGTCATCATGACCCATCCTGACGAGGACGGCATCGTTTACGTAACAACGTTCCGAACGGCTACGGAAACGTACGAGCCGGATGATAGGAGAGCCCTTTGCACCGCCCTTGACAACCACATCGGATTAGGCGCAGTTCTACGCAGCTAGTAATAAAAAATGTACATTTTTATATTTTATATAAGTATTTTATTTCTTGCTCGATTAATTCATGTAACGTAGCAATATAATTATTTTATAAGTTCAACACGTATTAACTTATAAGTCATTTATACTATAGACATAAGCATTTGTACACACGTACATTAGAATATTACTAGTATATTAGAATCAACGACAAACATCGTGCAAATATAACATTAATCGATAATTTCTATTGTCAAACATTACATCTTATAGCGTATCTCCAACGAATATCATTCTCCTTTGTTTCAAAATATTGTTTTCAAAATTTTCAATAAAAAAATATAATAAAAACTATTTATAGTTATTTATTCGAATATAAATTATTAAAAATTTCAGCATATATTTCTCGGCCAATCGAATATATATATTTAGAAATAAAAGAAAGCAGAATGAAAAGGATTGAACAATTGAATGAACGTTTACTAGTCGATTAATGTACGAGGCAACAAACGATAAGAGGTCAAGTAAAGTGAGCATAAATCTTGACTATTCTTTTCGTTCTATCGCCGTAGAGGTAGAGAAACGATTTTTCAACTCGACTCTATCTGCCTGATCTCCTGACCGTAATTAATTATGCAGCGACGCGTTGGTCAAGTACTTTTTATGTCCCTTCACGATATCTTTCTACTCACAAACTAATCTTAAAAGTGTAATGCACGGTGGTATTGTTGATAATTATTTTGTTAATCGCAATATTTCGTATTATATTATAGTATATTCGTTAATTCAAAAATATAAATACATAAGTAAATAAATAAATGAAAAATAAAAAAGAAAAAAATATTAAATTATTCAAAGTGAACAAAGTATACATGAAAAATGTATAAAAATTTTCTCCAATCATTTGATCTTTACTATTATATCTAATTAGAATAGAGATTTTAGAACTTATTTAAATATGTACGCAAATGTCCTTGGCATCTTTAAAATGATATTTATATAACAAAATATATATTGTATTTTTATAATTGTATTGTTTCTAATTTAAGAACAACAATAAAAAGAATACATATATAAACTTGTGATTAACTGTCAACAGTATTTTTTATTGTAATAACCTAACACGCTGTACTTACACATCTATTCTATCTCTTTCTACATAGGTGTTCGCTTAAATATATATATATATAAAGACAATTTTTGATATTTAACAAAATCAGCTCTCAAACTACATCGGCCAGTGGGGTAATCGAGAGCGTATAAACGAACGGAAGCAGTTGTTGCGTTTAATTGGCAATTAACGTTCGATCGTTGAGAATGTTTAACGTTAAGTAGAAAGCAACCGTTTTGACTATCTCCTACATAGCCAGAAGGTATTCAAGCAATTTGCTTTTATCGGATTACGCTGTAAGAGCTTCTTATTTAACGACTGAAACGTTATTTGATTGTAAAGCGTTCGTCTTTGTATTAGGTGCTACCGAAACGCTTGCTATAATATTCGATTCGTTTAATAATGAAACAAATAATACGAATTAAGATCTTCGATCGATTTATATTTCGAATCTAATAACGAAGATGACAAAAATTACGTATTATACGATAATTTAAATCGTTACGTCGAGTTTAATAATCGTCATTCCTATGATTAGTACGCGCTATGATTACGTATTAAATTAGCAGACGATTAGATTTACGATTGAAAAATGTATTTCGATGTGTATCATTTAAAAATACCCGAAACAAATTCGCAGAAATTCGCATATATATATATATATTCTCATTTACACGATTAGAGAATTTACATGATACAAATCATTAAGTAAGATCAGATCGTAAATCGTAAATTATCGATATATAACGCGTTAATTAAATTATCGTATTAATTATTTAATACGAATTAACGATACTAATCGTTCGATTACAATACATACATACATACACACACACACACACACACACACACACACACACACACACACACACACACACATATATATCACGTAGAAATTTTGACATAAATTATTACAAACAACGATAATACGACATATTTATTATAATCAATTAAATGAATTTCAATACGTTGTTTCAATGTCGGAGATTTAATAAGACAAATATTAAAATCGAACGATATTTCGACGATTGAAATATCGACGGGATAAATGACAGTAAATTAAACGAATTGAAACAATAATTCTATCATTTCTAATTATTATTTTCTTTTTCTTTTCCTTTTATTTGTAACTTTTCAATCATCAAACTTTTCGCCATTGACCGTTTAAAAGCAACGCTTTAGAATACGAGATAACGATAGATAAAATTTTAATCGTAGTTTTCCAATTATAATAACAAATTGTTTGTTTGTAAGACACTTTAATTGTAAGACATCGATGCGCGACTACGAAAGTATCGACGGAAAAAAAACAAAGAAAAAGGAAAAAGAAATGAAAAAGAAGAGAAGAGAGAAAATGATAGAGGCAACGGGGGGGGGGGCGGAGGGAAACAAAGAAACGAAGAGAGAGAAAGAGAGAGAGAGAGAGAGAGAGAGAGAGAGAGACAGAGAGAAATAGAGGTTAATTATGATGGGGACTTTGAGAATCGCGGAGGCGAACTCAAACGCGGATAATATTCTATATTTGGAAAGGCACTGGTTCGGAAGGTAATTCGGTAATGCGTTTAATCGCACATGCAAGGGTCGTTCATTCATTAAGATTTTGTCTATGCTCGGCGAACACCTATTCGATTTAAACTCGACAGAATGAATGAGATAAAGAGGGGGTAGGAGGTGGGGGAGGGCGGGTGAAAGGGTGGAAGAGAAAGAGAGAGGGGAGGAGGAATTGATAACGCGAGTATAGTTGTTCCGGCCGATTAAAGCGAATTATATCGACGAATTTTAAGAGTTGTTAGTTATGGAGAGAAGGAAAAGAAAAAAGAAGCAAAGAAATAATTTTCGATTACATTGAAACCAATAGTGTTGACGTCTTAAAGGAATAAAAAAAACTTGTCGAACACGGTATAAATTCGATTGGATGAAAAATTGATATGTAGAAAATGTGTTTATAGACATATGATTGAGTTATAATTGTAATTATATTTATGTATATAAAAGTATTGTAGAAAATAGACTAATATAATTGTATTATCAAAATATTACTATTACATATTATATAAAATTATAAGAGAGAGGGGGGGGAATTGAAGATTATGTATTGAAGTCTATAATTAGAGAAAGTTAGTAAAAAATTATTTATTGATAACAATGATTATAATTTCTTAAAATTGTTTCGTACGGGAGTATTACTTATAAAAATATTGATAATATAGAGTATTATATATACATACGCGTATGTATATATATATTTATCTTTCATTTCTTTCTTTCTTAATTCATTAGTTTTATTCTAATATTAAAAGAAAAAAAAATTAACTAAAAAACATAATAAATAAACATATTTAAAAATTATTTGACTATTAATTATTTCTTATGATTAGCTTGTAAACGTTGACAATATTACGAGAGAATATTAATTATCGATATGTCAAAAATTTCCTTTTCCTCTTATCTATCTTTCTTACTTTTCTATCATTGTTTAAACAACAAAATTTTTCTCCGCATTGGAAAATTGAATATAGAGGTACGATCTAGATGATTTCAAAAAGATGAAAAAATAAAAGAAGAAGAAGAAGAAAAAGCAGAAGTAGGAGAAAGAAGTAACATCAACGGAAAAAAATTCAAAAGAAAAATCTATAGCGACCAAAGAACAATTTAAGTATTCGTCTTATGCGCATACAAAAACACACACACACACACATATATTTGTAGACGAAGAGGTTGAAACGAAGGAAGGGCAAGTAAAAGGGCGCGGTTGAAAGTTCGCGGGGCGACTTGCACCTAAGCTAAAGTTTAAACTAAAGAAGAATGACACGCTCCTGTGGAACATGGCGAACAATAAGACAATGCCTGAGAACAAGTGTACAATGGAGAAAGCTGTGGCGTTGTTTCGCCAAGTAATATAGGACGTTGGTCTTAAGATATAGCTAAGTCTCTCTTTATGTATTAGTACACACACATACATATATGCATTCATATATGCATACTTACATACATAAATATATACATATGTGTATGTATGTACATATATTTGTGTATGTATGTATGTATATATACAGACATATTCTATATACGTAGAAAAAAATGAATTATTTAAATCGATATAAATGTTAATATAATTATTAAAATTATCAATATATATAGAATAATAAGGTTTATAATGTTATCTATTTATTTATAATAATATGTTCATGTGTCTTTACATACCTTTATATATATATATATATATATATATATATATATATATATATGTCTCCAATTTAATTAAAGCTACATGAATATATTTATTAAAATTATTAATGATACCTGTAAAAATTGAAATTTGAAGTCTCTTAAGTGATACTAAATATCATAAATATGAAATTTATACGTAAAGTATTAATTTCCTATAGAATAACTATAATAATAATAAATAAAATAGATTTAGTAACTATAGATAAATTATAAAACAAATAATATAGTATAAGTAATAATAATAATGAAATTTCATATAGATTATTTTTAAGAATTAAAATTATCGAACTAATAATGACATAAATTTTTCTTTTTCACACAAATTATTATTAACAAAAAAAACGAATCACGTATATATAAATTATATTTTAAATACCACAAATTATCTCTCCTCTCTCTCTCACACACACACACACATACACACTCATTGTCAGTAACATTAAATCATTATTAACAATTATCTAATAAATAACATCAAATCACAATAATAGTATTCTAAAAATGTTATTAAAGATCACGTACGCATACCTATTATTACAAAGAAAATACAAAATGGGACACCCTTTATATAGAGGATGAATGCTTTGGATTGGAAGGGAGTAGAGCAAAAGGGTGTTCAAAGGCGCCTAGAAGATAGATTTTCGCATAACGTCCGAAGAGCACACCTTCATCCATCTCTTTCTCTCCCTTTCTCTATCTATATATTCATGTAACCTTCTCACTCACTCTCTCTCTCTCTCTCTCTCTCTCTCTCTCTCTCCCTCTCTTTCTATTTCTCTTTCTCTTTCTCTCTCTCACTATCTATCTATTTATCTACCTACCTATATATCTTTCTTTCTCTCTCTCTCTCTCTCATTTCATTGGTCAGTAGATATTTCGAACGTAAGCACTTCTCCTTCTCTCTCTCTCTCTCTCTGTCCATGGATCTGTCTTTCTCCGTCTCTCTCTCTCTCTCTCACACACACACACACACACACTCTATCTATTGCTCTGTCTTTCCCTGTCTCTCTCTCTCTCTCTCTCTCTCTCTCTCTCTCTCTCTCTCTCTCTCTCTCTCTCTTCTTCAACCCGTTTCAGCCAAGATCCTTTTCCTTTGATCGAACAGGCAAGGCTTTCGTTGGCTCCACCAATTACGACGTTCTAGAGCAATAAGCTGACCACCGCCACTCGACTCGGTTTCCGTTCTCTCTGCTTTGATTTCGATGTGAACGCGACGCGAAGCCATACGTCTCGCGATTGATTCGGACGGAAAATTTATTAGGAAATTTCACTTTGATAGTATAACTGCATAACCGTTCACGTGAAAATCCAATTCATATCATTCTCTACGGATAAATTTTAATTTTAGTCCGAACGAAGAAAATAATCTTCCGGGGGGTAGGGGGGTTAATTAGGTTTGTTTGTGTTCCTTCGTTCGTTCGTTCTTTCTTTCTTTCTTTCTTTCATTTTTATTATTCGAAAAATAATTATTTGATGTATCCGTGGAGTAATTATTATTATTATTATTATTATTATTATTATTATTATTATTATTATTATTATTATTATTATTATTCTTTTTCGAACGATTTACATCAAAAAGACATTACGATTATTTCTTCATTAAAATTTCATGATAAGTCGATAAGGAAAGAAAAGACGAAAAATACACAAATAATACGAATAAATAAATCGACAAAATCGACAACTCCAAATTCATATAAAATTGACAAAATGATCGTGCACGATGAACGGTAATTAATTAACATCAATCAGTTCAGTTTAACAACAAATTCCAATTATATGGTTATCGTCGAATGACAAAAACAATCAAGGAAATTATAAAGAAGAAAATTATCAAAGATGGAGGAAAAAGAAAAAGGGAAAACAATGCCGAGAGTAGTTCTGAATGTAAAGTGAAAAATTAACAAAACCGAGGGTACCTGACTTTAAATCCTCTTTACGGAAGAAGGGTCGTGAAAGAGAGAGAGAGAGAGAGAAAGAGAGAGAGAGAGAAATAAAGAGAGAAAGAAAAGGAACCTTCCACCATAGCGAGCAATAACTCAAGTCCACCCTTTGGAAGCACGACATAATTCATCCCCATTTATAATAAGGCACAAGCTTTTCATACACTAGTGCGTTTCGTGACGCACATTAGGTGGAACCGCTTTGCGTGTCTGCTAATGAGATTAACCGATCTATTTTTATCTCTTTATTCATTACGATCACCGATCAATATTAATTAGTAATTTTCGTATTATTCAATCGAGGAAAGAAAATAAATTTCGTAGCTGTTAAAAGATATTACGTTTGTTTAAAAAATCATCAGTTTTTCAAGTCAATCTTATTATTATGTATATGTATACATATATGTATATAAAAATTATATATATATATATATATATATATATATATTTTTTTTTCTTTTGTTTCTTTTATTATAACATGAGGTATTAGTTTTTATACTAGTATTGACATTATAATATTACAATTATTTTGCGTTAAAAAGTTTGAAATTGCAAAATTCACAGATTTCCGATTACTTATTAGATTACTGAAAAATATCGTGTTTTTATTTTTTCTAAATTGTTAACTCTTTTTTTCATCACATACATATTTCTATGTTATTACATATCGAAGAGTGTCTCAGTGATTTACGATTTCTTTTTATCATTTTTTTTTTAACTGAATTAACATTAATTACCAGAAATAATTAGCATTTTTAATGTCTATTTTAATTTTATGTATATATGTATGTGTATATATATACGATTTCTAATAAAATTTCGAAAAAAATTACTTGCCTTGTTTTGATAAAAATCGACGAGTTAGTCCATTGTAGTAATTATATTAATTATATTATTTTACCATAATTAACGAGTTGCCCCCGAAAGCTTTGAGAAAAAATTTCACGATAAAAAAAAATAATAAAAAGGAAAACAAAAAAAGACAGAGATAATAAACAGAGAGACAGAAAGAGAATGAAAACTTTTGTCGTGGGTTTATTTCTCTGTGTAAAAAATTAACGAAAATATATGCTAACAAAAAAAGCAAAAAGAGAGAAAGAGGAAATGAAAAATTGTGCGTAAGAGAAAGAAACAAATAGAGAGAGAGAGAGAGAGAGAGAGAGAGAGAGAGAGAGAGAGAGAAAGATAAAGAACGAGGGACATTGAAAACATAAATCTTAAACGCGTTAAATGACATTAAAGTTCGTGTCACGTGTCAAAGGTAAACGCATGCCGGCATGCACTATAACGGTAGAAGCAGTATGCAATTAAATGTTCTAATGAGGAAGTGTTCTCAAATTAACACGTTCGCCGTCGTCGTGAATTTTCATTCGGAAGGACGACGATTTTAAAATTATGTCCGTCGACGTCGGCATACTTTTAAGCTGACTGTTCCATTTTTCCTTTTTTTTTTTCTTAAGACAATTTAAGACAAAAAAGAAAAAAAATATTCGAGATCAATTTATCTTCATTTTTCTTTCGAAGAGAAAACCCTTTATATATATACATATATATTATTAGATATTCAATAATAAAAGAAGGAATTATTTTT
>OU427007.1:1507018-1512018 GCA_911387935.1 Dolichovespula saxonica
TCTTAAAATTACAGAGAGAGAGACAAAGAGATAGTGAGAGAGAAAGAGAGAGAGATTAAAAAAAGGAAAAAAAAATAAAAATATAACCAATCATCGTTAAACCTTCAACTTTTTCATTGTTAGAAGGCCACTTAAAACGTTGCTACTGATCTCGTAACAGGAGACCATTATCCAGTGTTTGTTAATAAACTATGAAATTGCGGTCGACCTAACGCCTGCCTCGATCATCTACCCAACTCCCTACACCCCCTCCCCCCATTCCGTTGTGACGCTGAATAATTTCGAGAGGATAATAAATTTCATCGGTTGTCATGTTTCTAACAACATTGAAAATGTGTTAACGTTTCATTTCCATTATCGAAAATGAATAACAAGGCGAAAGAAAATTCGTTTGTAAACATTAAACAAATAAACAAATACAATTCTTGTGTCATTTCTATTGTTAATAATAACAACGGTATCTATCACGCGTGTCATTATTATTTAGTATAACAACGAATGCGTTATCGTCATATTATTACGGATGCTTTTCGTAATATCGTTCACCGTTCGATATTAATTCTAAATATTATAATTAAATTCGATATACACACACAACACACACACACACACACACACACAAATATTACTTTAAAAATATTTTCTCAATAATTTCTACATTAGGCGTTACGTCGCGTAACTAATGATATGTAAGTAATATTATTTTAAAATAACGTCGAATAAAAGGAGATTATTTTGTTACTCGACTAAAATATTATAAATAGTATATGCATACATACATCATACATATATACATACATACATACATACATACATACATACATACATACATACATACATACATCATACATACATATATATATATGTGTGTGTGTGTGTGTATACGAATGCTATCGAATAATATCGAAACAAAACGAGGAAAACAAAAGCCTCGTAATCAAAACGAGTTTTTCCCCTCCCTTTCCACCGCTTCCTCTCTCAAACCATCGTGTATTCTATATCGCTCCCATTCAATGCCAGTGGCGGTGTCAAATAATGTAAATATGTAATAAAACTAATAACTGGGGTGAAACGTATTATAACGGTGGTGCAAACCATCGGTATTCGATCGGAAAATTGTAAGCACGGATATGGTGTCGAAAAAAGGAGACAAAAAGAAAATAAAATAAAAATAAAAAGAAAAAAAAAGAGAAAGTACGGAATAATGAAGGAACAATAAAATAAAAGAGGATTTACAATACGTCAGACACGACATTTTTGTCCGAGATTGTCGAAATTGCTTTTAATTTGATGCAATTCGATGCACCTAGCTAGAATATTTGAAAAGATTTTTTGCGATAATAAAAATGTCATTTTACAAATATCGACAGCAACTGGGTTTTCTCTCTCTCTCTCTCTCTCTCTCTCTCTCTCTCTCTCTCTTTCTCTCTCTATTCATACACATAATTACAACATCGATTTTATAACCTCGACGAGATAATGCGTAATGGGATATTATTTCTTCAGAATGGATTTTTTATTCGTAATAAAGATAAAGGAATATTTTTTTTTTGTTATAAATAACGTACAATGTGCATTTCGGAAAAATTAATCGCACGATACAGTTTATTCATTCCTTATTTCTAAAATATAATACAAGAAATGATTAATTACCATATTGTTGACAGACACTTGCACAACCTCAGGTATCTACCGTACTTTTACCTTAGTCATATATTTACTTAGGTCATATATTTCTATGGGGTCTACCCCCGTCCCTGGTAAATTCCTGGGATAATCATTGAGAATATTGCTGTCCCTTTCCAGGCACTGTTTACTTTAAATCCTCTCTATTCATCTCCTTTTCCCTTTTCATCGACGTCTTTACTGATAGTTCAGGAGAAATCGATAATCATTCGCATCTAAGAATTCGAACTCGTCTGTAAGACAATAATCGAGGCCTCAATCGGAAGTATTCAATACGATCTAAATCGTAGCAGTCAAAACTACATAAATCCTTCAGACTAACAACATCCAGACCTCCGAGTTTTATCACTCCTCAGAAACAACCAACGCAACTAACCATACATCACTACACAAGAAAACATGAGCAATTGTATCATACTGCTACGAAATATACTGTGATATTTTACATTTGTGCTTTATACATTTACGCGTATCAACATCGCGAGCTACACAGGATCCTTCAAAGAATTCGCGTTCTCTCAACACGTATGGATTGAATTTATATTTTATACATATATATCTTTTTTTCTTTTTTATTCTTTTCGAAAATCGAAAAATTTTGTAAATTTTCTCTCCCTTCCTTCCACCCTCTCACTCTCTCCCTCTCACTCACACACGCACAAACATTCATCATTTTATACGTAAGTATAAAATCATTAATAACGAATCAAATAAAAAAAGACAGCTATTGATTTGAACCAATCGAATATGGTACATAATTAAAGAATCACAACATCTTAACATTTAACGCAACATATATACAACACAATTTAATTTATCATGAAGTTTCTTATTAAAAAAAAAAAAAAAAAATACAAAAATAACCCCGTTAATATTAACATATAGCATGTAGTACGGTATCACGTTGCTAAAAAAAGAATTTATAGAAATTTATAAAAAAAAAAGATTAAAAAGAAAAGAAATAAAGGATCATGAGTATTATTAAAGGATCGACAAATAATGAAACGAATATCTGCCGAATGAGCCGAAAAATGATAGCGATTTTAGAGATTGAGACATCATCGTTGTACGTATTTACGAACATAATCTTCACTTGCTTTACCAAAGTAAAATTTAAAATTTCGTTCGCCGGGAATGAAATCCGTCTCGTTAAACTCAACCACACGATGCGTTGATAAAAAAAGTGAGAGAGAGAGAAAGAAAGAGTATGTGCGCATATATGTGTTTGAGAAAAAGAGACAGAGACAGACAGATATATTATATATATGCATATATATATATATATATATATATATATATATATATATATTATATATATATATATAAAGGAAGCTGACTCTGGTTTTGGACAGTCTGCTTCGTTCGCAGCAAATCTCGGATTGGATTATTCCCCCGTCCCACCCCCTCCGTGTATACCTACCGTCATCCCATGAAAAAAAAGAAAGCAAAAAAAGTAAAAAGAAAAAACAACAAAAAAAGAAGAAGTACGACGCGTCGTTTATGGGTACCGGATGTAAAGCAGCGTGGCCGCGTCGGTAGTTTTATTTATTGGAAAGTTTCACGAGACATTTTACCGTAGTGCATTAGCTCTCCCGCGGTGCCGATCTATATCTGACATAGTGCACGGTGCATACATTCGCGGGGTTTTGTGCAGAACAGTCCTGTATAATTGTGTATGTACATACACAGATATCTTTATCTGTCTATCTATCTATCTATCTATCCATCTATCTATTAAACTATTTATCTATCTATCCATCTATCTATCTATGTACTCGTGAACGTGAGGTAATACATTTGTGGGGTTGAATATTTCTATGTCTGTGCATATCCGTGAGTATTTGCGTCTGTGAGTTAAATCAGTGACTATTTGTATATGATGTGTCTGTGTGACTACTTTTTTCGTGTTTATATACGTATGTATGTAGATACGCTTACGTTTAGGTGACTATTGGCAAGTAATTTTACACACACACACACACACACACACACACACACACATACACAGAGGTGTATCATTAATTTGTGTGTGTTTGTATATGCTGGTTCGTTTATTCGAGCATAGGTGTACGTATATGTATAGTTATCTACACGTGTACATATAGGTATAGTTGACACGCAAACCACGAGAAGGGGGATGACTGTGGGGTATAATGCAAGCTCGTCCTCTTTTGCTAGTGTGTTTGAGTATGGACACGAGGGAGAGATCGTACTCTGGAGCACGTGACTACGTCAAACGAGCTATTTCGAATCCGCGGATCGGTCACGCGTGTTTCTCTATGCTATCCGTCTCTCTCTCTCTCTCTCTCTCTCTCTCTATATATATATATATATATATATATATATATATATATATATATATATATATATCGTTTACTCTTTCCCTATGGTGAATCGAATTGGAAAATGCAGTGTGACCAAATCGAAGCTGGTTCTCTCTCTCTCTCTCTCTCTCTCTCTCTCTCTCTCTCTCTCTCTATCTATCTTTGTCTGTCTGTCTTTCTGCATACATCTACGTTCTTTTTTATTTATTTCCCTTTCTTTCTATATGTTTATCGGAGAGTCTTCCTATCTATTTCTTTATTAGTATCTTTTTTCATCCTTTACTATTTCTCTCTCCCGTACTGTTGATCAGTCGCTCGTACTATTAAACTTCATGTTTCTTAGTATATGTATATATACCAATTGTTCTGTCTCTCTCCCCCTCTCTCGCTCTCTTATTCTCTCTCTCTCTCTCTCTCTCTCTGTCATTTAATCTCTTACGATATCTATTTTTATATCAATATCATTCTATTTTCATCTCTCTCTCTCTTTCTTTCTTTCGTTATCTCTGTCATTTAGTCTCTCCCTATATCTACTTTTGTATCAATATCGTTCTATTTTTATCACACTCTGTCTGTCGTCTGTCTGTTGGTTAGTCTCTCTCTCTCTCTCTCTCTCTCTCTATCTCTCTCTCTGTCTCTCTCTCTCTTTATATATATATATTTCCTTTTCTGTTTCTCTCTATCTTTTACCTTTTTTCTCTCTTTTATCTTCTTTTCTGTCTGACAAGGTCAATTTCTCTCTCTCTCTCTCTCTCTCTCTCTCTCTCTCTCTCTATCTATCTCTGTCCATTTCTTTATACATTCCTCTTCGTCTTTCTTTATACTTCTCGTTCAATTCTCTCTCTCTCTCTCTCTCTCTCTCTCTCTCTCTCTCTCTCTCTCTCTCTCTCTCTGTATCTCTCTTCATCATCTTTCGTGTTACTTACTTAACCTCTCTTTAACCTTCGTTACTTCTTCTTTCTTTTACTACTTTACTCTTCTTTAATATGT
>OU427007.1:1517018-1529518 GCA_911387935.1 Dolichovespula saxonica
TACATACAAATAAATACACACGCGCGCGCGCGCGAGCGCGTCTGTAAACAAAAATAAAAGAAAGAAAGAAAGAAAAACGAACATTCGACAGAAATAAAAAAAAAAATAATCATCGTAAAAAAGAAAGAACAATCATTCATATTCAACGTTGTGAAAATTTCGTTAACATTTGAACCAATGCATACGCAAATATGCGAGTACTCGAAAAGAGCATTAAAGGATAGTTTTCATCGAGCATCCCACTTGATACTCCATAATAGTCCGTTTGCCGAACGAGGCAACGTCCACTTATAACTCGATCGATCAGCCCATCGAAGGATTTATTTTCGCAGAGGGAGAGAGATGCTATTGCTGTCACTACTACTACTACTACTACTACTATTACTAATACTACTACTTCTACATAGGAAAAACGTATAACGAGAAGAGTGTATGGCTTCAAAACGATTATCGACGCGAAGCGGCTCGTGTTGCGGAGCATCGATATCGTTAATGTGGTTTAATATCTTTCGGTGTGCGATTGTAAATTCCGATAGGAAACACGGCAAAATCTATACGCGTACTTCATTGAGCGTAAAACGATTATGGACGGTGGATATTATTTTCTCTCTCCCTCTCTCTATCTCTCCCTCTCTCTTCACCTCTCTCCACAGCTATCTCCATATCTCTATCTCTCTCTCTCTCTCTATCTCTCTCTCTATCTCCACCTTTCTCTCTCCCTCCCTCTCATGTTTTTTCATTGTTTTCTTGTTTTATCATTATTCTTTCTTTCCTTTTTTCTCCCTTGTTATTTTCTCCCTTTTTTTAATTTGTACAATGTACGTTATAGAACATTCTTTTGTTGTCGGGTATAATTGAGATTAAAAAAATATAAGTTCGAAAAAGGAGAAAGAGGGAGGGATGAATCATCGTCCATTCAATGTATTCTATTTTATAGAATTAATTTTCTCTTCCCTTTTTTTACTTTTTTTGTTTATCATGTTTTTCTTTTTTTTAATCAATGATAAAAGAGATAAAAGAGATGTCCAATTTGTGAATTAGTTATCGAATAAGGTTACAGTGGTGCGGCGTTGAAAGTACAATACTTGGTTTGAAGGGAAAAAGAAGAAATCATAAAAAGAATTATATACACAATGCATCGTATAATTTCTTTTTCCTTTTTTCTATTAGCGAGGAAAAGAATTCATTCATTTTATATAAAGGTATTATTGTCGAAATGAGAATTGAATGGAGACGGGCATTTTTGTTTCGACGAATGAGAAATGAAATCTAAACGAATGAAGGCGCTACTATTCGAAAAATTCGATTGGTCTTTTTTTTTACGTAAGTAAATTTTTTTTTTTTTATAAATGATATTTTTTTTTCTTATATGATATATCTTCCAGTAAATGACATTACGATGTGATCGACCGTGATAACGTTTATATCGTCGGTTTGAATTTGTTAATTTATTTATTCACTTATTTATTCAATTACCTATCGATTACAATCAAGGTACGATATTTCTATGTGTTTTAATGAAACTTGTCGAAGAGAATTATTTATACGATTACGAAAATATATAATTCAACGATTCTGTCATTATTACAGATTTTAAAATATTACAATATTATATATAAATCACATTCGTAGTGACATAAATTCTTATATTTGAAATAAATTAAACAGTTATATAAAGCTGAACAATATACATATATTATGTACATCGTTATCGTTATCGTTATCGTTACTATTATCATTATCGTTAATATCGTCAAACTTATTTGAAACGTTTTGAATATATTTTAAAACGAATATGTACATATAAAAAAAGAAAAACATATTTTCAATCATATAAACGTAAAATAAATGCATATAAAAATTAGATGGACCCTTGAACTTTACCGCGTAATATAATTTATCGTTTAAATGCGAGTCAAACGGACGAATTTTGTAAAAACAAATGAAAAGATAAGATAGAAGAAAAAAGATCTAAACAAATCGATATTATCGTTATAAAATTCGTCCTAAATATTGTCACTAACAATGAACAATACTATAATAATGATAATAACAGCTTACGTTGGTACGTTATGACGTTGCGTGACAAACGACGACGCAAGCGTTACTTTCCTCTTCCCTCCGCCAACCCTCCCGCCATACAGTTTCCTATCAAGCTCGTTGGAAGCTTGAAAGAGACGAGTAAAGTAGACAGGAAGAGAGAGAGAGAGAGAGAGAGAGAGAGAGAGAGAGAGAGAGAGAGAAAGAGAGAGAGAGAGAAGAGGAAAATCACATATGGCGGCCGGAAGGAAGCAGAAAACACGACCATCGATCAAATTCCTTTCTAACGTTCTCTCTCTCTCTCTCTCTCTCTGTCTTTCTCTTTTCGTAAACGACGCTATCATGAAGCGTTAGTGTATAACTTTCATTTTGCCTCTTCTTTTTTCTTTTTATACTATATCTTTCTTTTCTTCATCTTTTTGTTTTTGTTGTTGTCTTTCGATAACGATTCAAACAATACAACTTATACCGAAAGTTCTTTAAACGGATAAAAAGTTTGAAGATGAATTTAAAAAATTGATCAGTCTATTTTTTTTCTCGAGACACCTTAGGTTCGAACTTTTTTTATGCTAATCCTTCTTTCTTCCTTGCTTTTGTCGGATAATAAAACTATAAACTTAGATTGTAAAACTATCTGCCTAGTTAGTCCCGAATAAGTTTATAGTAATTGATATATAAAAGTCAGTTCGGAAACTTTTAAGAGTATTCTATGTAATTTTACGAATTATGGATGTACGTATGTATTTATGCATGTATGTATGTTGTATATATGTATGTATGTATGTATATATGTATGTACATATTTATGTATGAATGAATTATTTTATAGGAAGAACGAAACTTACGTAAAAGCTTCCTGGAGGACGAACGCTCGTCGACTGTCCTCTAAAATTGTTATGAATTGTTTATCGATATATGTATGTTTATCTACATATATCGCAGGTATGTATGTATATCCAGGTGTATTAGTTTTGTAATGTATTATATAATAAGTTATAGAAATAATAGAAAACATTTTTCTTCTTTTTGTTTCTTTTTTTTTCAAATATGCAAAAATACAATGCGTATTATACGAAAAGAGCAAACAATTAAAAACGTCCAAAAGAATTTTTAAGAATAAAAAGAGAAGCCTATCTCGGTAACAATAAAGAAAAAAAAATATTATGAACGTGACATTTGATAATAATTAATAAAAGGATCAGCTGTTTCACATATCATTTCTAATCGCATACCTTTCTACAATTTTAACTTTGCTTTCTCTTTTATTTAATATAATATAAAATAATAAACGGAATAAAAATTTTGTGCATATACATGCATACATATAAAAAAAAAAAAAAAAAAATGAATAAAAAAGTAAAGAATAAGAAATAAAAATAGAGAGTAACTAAACAAAACGTGTATTTAAGTAACAATACGAATGATCGATGAGAGATATTAGAAAAGTAAAAAGAAGATAAGAAGGAAAAAAAGAAGAAAAAACGGAAAAGAAAAGAAAAGAAAAAAAGAAAGAAGAAAAATTGAAGATATATCCAAGAGATATCTCAAATGGCTATCGACTTCTGGTCGATATCAAGGGAAAAACGTGGTGATTTAGTGAAAGAAAAGAATAAGAGTAAGAGAAATAAAATTGAAATAGTGTGGCTTCATCGTTCATAGAATCTATAGGATGAGAAGAGACTAACATCGGCTATATCGATTGGAAAAATAGAGAGAGAGAAAGAGAGAGAAAGAGAGAGACTAAAGCTCGTGATTAAGAAGACTATGATTTCTATAATGGTAAGACTTAGCTAAGTCTTCGATTAAATACCGACGAGATTATCTCATATTTTAACGTTATTTTTAAATCGTTCGTTTGAATATGTAAATTGTTTTATTGTACTATATTTTCCATGTAGTAATTATGTAAATTTTGTATTTATTGGTAATTATGTATTATAACAATGTGATAGTATGGTACATTAGAAAAAGCAATTACCATAATTATTGTATTGTGTGCAGTAATTAAAATAAAGAGAGAGAGAGAGATAGAAAGAGATAGAGAGAGATAGAGATAGATAGATAGATAGAGAGAGAGAGAGAGAGAGAGAGAGAGAGAGAGAGGAAGACGGTATAAATTTATTATAAAAAACTCTGGTAGTAAATAAATAACATTAAAAATTGTGATTATTATAATTATTGTACTAAATTCATACACATATACACACGGAGTAATGAATATAAAATGACTAAGTGAGAAAGAGAAAATTAACAGTAATGTAATACTGTATCAGTAAGGTGGATCAGAAAACATAATTATTATAAGTATTGTATTGAATATAATTTATATATATATGTGTGTGTGTGTGTGTGTGTGTGTGTTAATCTCTTCGTTCTTAATCTCTCTCTATTTCATCTTGTAATAATTGTAATATTATATTTATCATACTTATATTTTGTTTATTTACATATATTATATAGTTTGAACAAACTAAAAAAAAAAAAGAAAAATTATCTGAACATAATTGAAGAAAAAATTATAAAGGTCCTATTTTTGTCTTTACATTTATCTCTCCCTCTCTCTCTCTCTCTCTCTCTCTCTCTCTCTCATCTTATAATAATTAATAATATAATATTCGTCGTAGTTATCATTCCGTTTATTTTCATATGACATTATATTCATTGTTTCGAACAAATTAAAAAGAAAAAAAGAACAATATCTCGACGTGATCGGGAAAAATGAAAAAGAACAAAAAAAAGAAACGAAAAAAGATATAGGAAGGTAAAAAGATTATTATAAAGTTAGTTTCTTCTCTTTTCTTTTCATTTCTCATTTCTCTCTCTCTCTCTCTCTCTCTCTCTCTCTCTCTCTCTCTCTCTCTCTCTCTCTCTGTTTTTTGTCTTCATTACCTTTTTATGTTTGTTTCTTTCTTTCTTATTGGATCTCGTTATTAAGTTTTATCCGAAGGAAGACAAAAGAGACTCGTTTTCTCCTTGAAGGTATTAAAGCTCGAGCTTTCGTGATAGAGGAGGTTAGACTGGAAGACGAATCGTCGTTCACGATCGTGTCCGGTGACTGGCCGAGTGCCGGCTAAGCTTCCCTTTTATTTTATCCTAGTTGAACGACACGAGCCTTGTGATTGTAACGACAGCGGAAAATCCAAGTTTTGCCTTTCATTCCAATCCCCGTTGCTTATCTCTTAACGCACGATCGCTTTTTTTAAAAGAAAAATATTCTCAAAGAAATAAATTCATTTGAATTCTTTACCCTTTTCTTTGTTTCTTTTTTCCTTTATTCTTTTTTTTTTACTTTCTATTTATTTTAATTTATTTATTTATTTTTCTTCTTTTTTTTCAATATTAGTTTCTTCTTTATATTTCTTCTTGTTTATTTTTTTTTTTTTTATACGAATTACTCTCCTACGTTTACATCGAATCGCACGATTGCGTAAAAATAGGAATATCAAAGTGATATTTATACGTATTAACGACGTAGCATTTATTTTATTAATTTTATTTTTTAACGTTGATTTTTACTAAGTACAATGTTCGGTATATTTTTAATAATAGTTCGATAAGTTCAAGTAACTTTGAAATGATATTAGAAAGCGTAAAATTTGTTTCATAGTGAATCGATTTCAGGTAAAGATCTTTCTACATCGATTTTACTGATATTTTTAAATGTTTTTTTTTTTTTTTATACATATATACGTCGATAAAAGAATTTACAAATTACAGTTAATACGATATTCAAATTTTGTGTTAAAAATATTAAATTGAAAGTTTTCATACTTTCTAATTCTATCTAATTCTGTATCCATTGTTATTTTCTAATCTTTCGTATAAGTTTTTAAATTATTAAATAAATGTTTCTTTTTGTTATTTTTGAAACTATGACGCAGCAACGGAATAATGTCAAAGAACTAACTTTGAAAATGATATTAAAAATCTGACAAATAGTATTACATCGAAAGTTTTTCGTTGGGATATAATTTTCTTTCGATAGAATAGAAATGAAAGGAAAAGAAAGAAACGTTTGGCGATTTAATCCTAAGCCAAGTAGGCGATAGAGAAACTCAGAAGAGGTCTGTACTCGAGAAATGCTGACACGGATAAGGAAATGAAATTCGGGTGATAAAGATAGTCCGATCATTGGCAAAAGTTTCCTTCTCTATTTAATCGACCCTCCTCCACACTCCTCTCTCGGTCCCTTTTACTCTCTCTCTTTTTCTCTTTTCTTAACTTAATTATTTTTATTACAATTTAATCAAGCATTTGATCGAATAGTATTTCATAAAATATACGACTGTCGTTAAATACAATATTGTTTAAAAATACATATTATCAAATGCATATCACGTTATTGTTAATAATCTTAATTAATAATAAATATTATTAATAATTGAAATATTATAAAAATGTTATATATACGTATATATTTAATAAATTTATTATTTATATTTATTATATATTGATATAATAATTATGTTATCCAATGCATTTTAATTGATTTTAAAGTTTCTTATTTTTGCCAAGAAATTGTATTTTTTTTTCATTTTTTTCTTATTATAATTTAAAATAAAAAAAATGAAATTAAACGATTTAAATATAACCATAATAAATACGTACAATAAAATTAGATGTAAAGGTATTTGTACTGAGCCTTTGCTACACAGATTGAAAATTGGAAAAACTAAAGAAACAAAAATAAATATATACACATAAATTTATTTATTGAATGTAACAAAAAAAAACAAATAAAATGCGACGCGAAAAATAATAAAAAGAAAGAAAGAAAGAAAGAAAGAAAGAAAGAAAGAAAGAAATGAATGAACGAATGAGTATAACTCGAAGTATGTATGAACGCGATGTCAAAGAATATTAAAGAAATGAAGTAATTGTTATCGCTCCGTAGATTTAATGATTTTTTTACAAACTTCGAACGAAATTGAAGGATTGTTGTAATTTCTTTAAGAAAAAGGAAGAAAAAGAGTATTACCAACATAATCGTTCTAATTTTTTCTCAGAACGCATTTACTTGACTTAAAAGAAGGATACCTTTTGAGACAAACGAGAGAACGCACGAGTCGACTCTTACCAAGGGTGTTTTCGAACAAAATGCTATTTTTCCTACCGAGGAATATATCGGGATCGCGTGCAGCCTTCGAAGTGAAGTAAAGAAGCGTTCGTAGAAAGAGGGATAATATAAGGAGGTAAAATAGAGTTCAACGACGAACACGACCCGATAAGACCAAGCGTGACCATATAAAATTGCGAGGAAACTAACAAAAAACTAAGGGAAATGTCTACTTCCGCAAACATAATATATAGTCTCTCTCTCTTTCTCTCTCTCTCTCTCTCTCTCTCTCTCAATATATATATATATATATATATATATATATATATATATATATATATATATATATACACACATATATGGTAGAATTAAATTCATTACATCGGTATCCAATCTTTAAAAAAAATAAAAAATAAAAAAATAAAGTAAATTAATAGTTTAAACAATACGATAATTCTTATCGTAGCAACGACGAAGAATTTGTAACGTAAAAAAGAAAAAGACAAAGAAAAATGTCGACCACAAATTGATCTATAGATATATATTTAAAAGTTGCATCGATTAGGAGATTAGAATTAGTCCTTGAAAATAAAAAAGTAGTATAAAGGTTCTGATAATTGTTATAACGTTAGAGAATTTCTAAAGAAAAAAAGAAAAAATGGACGAACGGTTCGTACGCATACTCTCTCACACACGCACGCACACACACGCAGACTATTTTTACGTTCTGCTTTTCTAAAGATAAACAAAATATTTTTTTCATAAGAAATATAATATGTTTATTTTATTTTGTATATTAAATATTATAATTAATAAAAACGTTATAATTAGTACAAAAGTATTTTTATATTATATTATATTATATTTATATTATATAAAATATATTATTATTAAATTAAATTTATAAATAAAAAATAATTATTAAAATATTTTTTATATATAGATAAATTAAGATAATTATTTTCTTTTTCTAAATGTTCATTATTTTCGAAAGATTATTTAGTATCTAATTACCATAATTTATCGTAAAAAATACAACATATGTATATATATTTACTTTTAATGAAATAAATTAAATATGTCTTCTTTCATTTAGAAAGAGAAAAAACTGAAATCTAAATAAATGATTTCTATTAATAAATATTTACGCGTTTTTCCTAATTAATCGAATTAATTATCAAGAATGCATAGACAAATTTCTATAATGAAAATGTCGTGAAAATTTCCACGTACGCGTTGACTTTCATTCTCGATTCATCAAAGGAATTTTATCCACTCATCCAAACAAAACAAGAGAAGTTCCCGAGCTCACACGAGAGCCTCTCATTGGAACAAAAATTCCTTTGATAATAAATTTATGCTGATAAATATATATATATATATATATGACCATCGTTAATTAATAATAATACTAATACTAATAATAATAATAATTTGAACGAATCGAAAAGAAGAGAGAAATAAATGAGAAAGAAAAAAGGAAAAATAATAAGAAGGCAGAAGAAGAAGAAAATAAAATAAAAAAAGGAAAAACAGGAGTAAAACATTTTATCTACAATATTTAAACCTTGACAGGAGAGATTCAAAATGTCGATCAAAACTTTAACGATCTCTTAGAAAGGATTTCAGCGAAAAAATTCTCATGTCAGACCCATACACAAACACACACACACACAAGAAACTACACATACATATATTCAATGACGAGGACGTTAACGTCGATTTTCGTTCGATCATGCTAGCAAGAAGGACATCCAATGAAGCATAAAAGACTCAGAAGGAGAGAGAAAGAGAGAGAGAGAGAGAGAGAGAGAGAGAGAGAGAGAGAGAGAGAGAGAGAGAAAGAGAGAGAGAGAGAAAGAGAAAGAGTGAGGGTTAGAATGGTTTTAAGTATCAGAACATAAAAAATATTAATTTAAATGTAAAAAGTTGTTATAAATAAAAGGTTATTTTTTTCATAAGTAAATTGTTCTTGCAATACTTAATACCCTAATTATTATTATCACGTTGTTATTATCATCGATATGCAAAGGAAAAAAGAAAATAATGAAAAAGATTAAACATTGACGGTATTAAAATTACGAAGAACAACGTACAAGTATTAAAATTACGAGATAAAGAAAGGAAATAATAAAAATAAGAAAGAAACAAAAACGTTCATATCATTCGAAATAATTTCTCATTGAGATCGATCAATTTCTACCTTTGACCTACGTATCTAAATACGATAACGAATGAGATATTTCAGATACGAACGTTTCATGACTCATTCTGTATATGGAGAAAGAAAGATTTAGAAACACGGGGAGAGAGAGAGAGAGAGAGAGAGAGAGAGAGAGAGAGAGAGAGAGAGAATGATGGAAGAGACGAAGTTTCGTAAGGCCAGATAGAGAGGGCCAAGGACTTTCGTGAGAAAACGAGTCACGTTGTCGGTAGTTCGTAAATAGTACGGATAGAGATCCTAAACCTCTTAAGACGGGATGGCTTTCGGCCATTACCTCTCGTCCCATCACACCGAAAGAACCTCACCAACCCTCTTCTTCTTCTTCTTCTTCTTCTTCTTCTTCTACGTTCTTCTTCCATCCTTCTGCCGAAATTCGACTCCTTCGATTCTCTTTATAGCGTTGGAACGTTTAACTTTAACCCTCGCTTATGCGAAGGACCAGAACTCCTCCGGAGAGACCATTTCGTATTTCCTTTCTCTTTCTAACTCATTTTAGTTGGTAACCGGGGTAGTATATGTATCTTTCTCTCTCTCTCTCTCTCTCTCTCTCTCTCTCTCTCTCTCTCTTTTTCTCTTTCCGTTGACGTTCTTAGAAACGAAGAAAAAAGAAAAAAGAGTCTATCGAGCGAACTCCTCTTCTTCGAAGGCCATCGCTCAAGGAAGACGTCGTTTTCTACGTTCTAGTTATATTACCTCGGCTGTAGGATAAAAAAGGAAGAGGTAAGGAGGAATGAGGAAATAAGCTGCCATCCCCATCTTTGTCTCTGTCTATTTATCCGTCTGCCTATGAATATTATGAGTATGTGTGTATATATTTGACTTACTGTTTTTATTTCTTTTTAATAGAAAAGTATCATATCGACGACGAAGATTTACTTAATATAATATTTAATATTTATACATTGTTTATCATACATAAATATATATATAATATATATATTACATATATTATTAGCACGATCGAAATCAATCTCCAGCTTATCTACATAATTAATATAATTTAGATCGAATATGATATAATTATATAAATATTGTACAAACATTTTAATTTACGTCGAACATTTTATTTTACGAAACGAAAGAAAAAGAAAAAAGGATCTCCCGAGTTATTAATTCTCCCGTTCGACGTTACAAATATCTGACAAACATAGCACAATATTCGACCGATAAAATAAAAAAAAAAAAGCGAAAACAAAATAACCAACTCTTTACTAATATCCGACTACCGTACGCATAAAAAAAAAAAAGAAGGAAAATAAAGCAAGCAACTCGTTCGTTAAGTATCCTCTCGAGATAATAAAACACAACTACGTCACGATTATTTATCGTTACGCTAAGCTCTTTTAACCGAACACGTAAGAGTTAAAGGGATAAAACACCACTATATCAATATGACCATCACTAACGACAACAATAACAGCTACAGCAGCAACAACGACAACAATAACAAAACAACAACAACACGTAAACAAGAATAGAGAAAAAGTAGAAGGAATCCTATTAAAATTATGAGCGGACCGGAGCTCGGATATTCCGTCCCACCACCAACCACCCGTCGACCTACCGTCCCCCCTCCAACCACCTCCGTCTCCGCGTTTCTATGAGATTCTCTCTCGCAATAAGCGAGGCAGCTAGCAACGATGGCAAAAATAATGGCGCTACCGGCTACATAATTTCGCATAGATAAGCGAGCCTCCGAGAGTTACTGGAATGTGTCTCCCTATCAGACGTTGGCCGTTATTAAATATGGCGTTGGAAATGCCACGACATGCTGTAATTCATTACCGAGAGAAGTGCAACACCGTCGTCACGTAACGAAAGCGAAAGAGAGAAAGAGAGATAGATAGATAGATAGTTAAACAGCGAAAGAGTGAGAGAAAGAGAAAGAGAGTGTATCAGAATTTATATGTGTTTGTTAAAGAGAGAGAGAGAGAGAGAGAGAGAGAGAGAGAGAGAGAGGGAGATAGTACTCAGCATCGTCCTTGTTTCCTCCTCACGTTTTTCCAGAAAATGTCGAAAGGAAGGGCGTGAGAGGGAACAAGGGGGACGATAGAAGATTCACCTAATCTGATTTCATGCAGGAAGGTAAGAGAGAATATTCGTTTTGGCTTTATTATAATATTCTCTGTCTCTTTCTCTTCACTTTCATAAAGAGACAGAGATAGAGAAAGAGAGAGGGAGAGAGAGAGAGAGAGAGAGAGAGAGAGAGAGAGAGAGAGAGAAAGAGCAATATATATCATATTATAATAAAATCTGTGGAATTTGAGACACGTATAACTAACATTCTTTTCCATTTTAGTTTTAATTGCAGATAGATTGGTCAGCAAAGTTGGAATATTCAATGGAAAATAATTATCATGGTCTTCCTAATCTAGATGTAAAATAATTAATGTGTCACATTATAATAATTTATTATTATAATTTATTATTATTATTTTATATTATATTATTATTATTATTATTATTAATTTATTATTTAATTTATTAGTAATATTACTTTAAATATCATTATTTGGTTATAATTATTTGTTAATATATTAATCTCTTATTAATAGATAGTAAAAATGCAAAATTATTATCAGTAATGGTAATACATTATTTTATATCTATCAATGCTATAATAATAATAATATATAATTATTAAACAAATATTTTATTTTCATCGTTTATTGGTATCAATATATATATATATTTAAGAGAAATTCAATACAATTTTTAGAATATGATATCTCATATTTATATTTGGACAAGCAATACTAATTTGATATAATACTAGTTAATATTATTATATTTATTAGTATTCAGTAAGTTTATGATAAAATTTAACTTTTAGTATTTTTGATGACAAACTAAACAATATTGTATTAAATTTTGTTCTTTCTTTATAAATACAAATTCCGACAGTTCAGTTATTAGCATCAAACACAATATACGTGGATGCTTATGTATTAAACAAACGCTCACGATATAAATCATATTAAAACGCGAAAAAAATTCAAATACGTAGGTATAACCAACGAACGTTCTCCCTTTTTGTTTATTTTAAACTACGAGTGTGTTTACTGAACAACAGTTCAGGTATTATAAATCATATTAAAAAGTATAAAATTTGAAATACGTATACCTAATAAACATTTTCTCTCTCTCTCTCTTTCCTTATTTCAAACTACAAATAGAAGG